>JAJJMB010010045.1:2166505-2218966 GCA_023531105.1 Papaver atlanticum | reverse complement strand
GCAACAACCAACAACCCAATCTCATATTTCTAATCCTTCTCTGGAATAGCACCAAAACCATCTTCCTCGTCAATTCTTGGTAGCAGGAACATCAATATCTTCTTCTGGTTTCAAATCGAGCTCAATCCCAACTCAGTAATTCATTACAGAGCTTCAATTTCTCCATTTTCAGCGAACCCTAACTCCAACTGCTTCTTCTTTATCTCTGGTTCTAGATCTGAGTTATTAGATCTTCACCCTTCATAACCCATTAAATCACTGTCTCTCAAATTTCACTTTTCGGAAGGAGCTGAAAATGGTTTCAGATAACGGCGCCTCTCTTTCTTCACCTCTCTTAATTTCAGAACAGAATGATGATGAGAGAAATGTTTCTCTCAAAATAGAGTTTTGGTAATAATTGGATTTACTTGAGGCACCCACTGCTCCATATAGGCCACCAGAAGTGATAACCCTAAGAAGGTAACCTGTTTGCCTTCACACTCCTACGAGGACTCAGCTGGTTGTCCTTTATCCACGCCTAGGCTCCATGTATCACCCACTTATGAAATGACTCTTTTGCCGTTTTGCATCTATTTTTTCTTTCTTTTGCTCCATTGACTCCAAAGTACCTAATAACTCAAAAGCAAACATAAGATACATAATTTACAAGAAAACATAGCAAAGAAAGCATAAACTATAGATATAAATGAAGGTGTTTATGACACCTATCAGTATGATACTCTAGTTAGACATAGTATTAAGGAATACAATACGAGGTTTATTGCTTAACCATTAAACTTTGTATATAAGACATCGACATGATCATATGAATGCTATTGTGATTATGTATGGGTATGAGTGAAGATTTCATCCTAGGAAACAATGTTTTACATTCGTTTAAAGGAAGTAAGTTCATTAACGCGTTTTGTGAATCGAAAGGGAATCGCTAGGCTTATTGGTATTGTTATTCATTGCAAATCTATTTTGAATTAACCAAATGTGTGTTTAGTATAACCGCTCATAAACTTGTTTATGTATCTTGGTAAAACTATTCACAAGGCCTGACTTATGTATTGGTATGACTTTTATTAGTGAAACCGATCTTAAGTAATCACTCAAGATGGTATGATCGATGCCTTGTAAATAGAAACTTTTATCTAGCAATTGGGGAACCGATCCTAGTAAGAGGTGCAACAAATTTACAAGAGGGGAATCGATCCTTGTAAGAGGTGCAACACGTTTTTAGTAGATGAGGGAACCAATCCTATGAACATGTGCAACAAGTTTGTAGTTTTGGGGGAACCGATCCTATGGACATGTGCAACCCAATACAGGTAGTTACCATAAGTTGTGGGGAACCGATCCTAGTACCTAGTCAACCGAATTTTGGTAACTAGTGTGACTATGCATAGTACTCACATGGAGGTAAAACCGAACTTGTTTTGGTAGAACCGTGAAACCCATGATTGGTGATTTGATAGGATAATCAATCATATAGTTCTTGGAATTCAGACGAACCAATTCTAAACTTGTTTGGAAATGTGGCAAATCGTTTCCAAGATTGTAAGTATGAAAAAGGACTTGCAAAGTAAAGATGTCGACATACTTTGAACATGTGCAGTAACTCTTATCATTAATTGTTAAAAGATATTCCTTAATAGCTAAAGGAAAATCCCAGGATTGAAATAAATTGAGAATCTTTTAATTAAGGTTTCTTAGTTTTTATATGCTATTTAATCTCCAACAATTAAATGCATATCTTTAGAAAATAATAATTAGCAATGTGCATTTACTAATTATAGATTTTTCTATTGGGATTTCGGTCAATATTTGGACAATGCATTTTCAGGAGTTATGAAAACCGATTTTGTGTTTATTGCATATCTTTGAGAATATTCGGTTTTGTAAATTCCTTGGTGTCCAAACTTCCTTGTCTATAAATACTTAAGTTTGCATTCCTAGCAAACTAATCCTCAGAGCCAGCAAAACTACCTCAGTTGTGTTGTTACTGGTGGAGCCGTCTATTCGGAGAGAAAGTAACCTAATTAGGCGAAATCTCTTATGGCCGCTCAGTTTAAAGAATTCTTTGGGATTGAGAAGCTCTATTAGTACCGTTGGTGGGAAACTAGATAATTGCATTTTATTTTAGTTTTCGATTGATTTGATTGACTAACAGTGGTTGAACTTTGATTGCACCTTGTTTGTTTATGCTTGAGAATCTTCTCTTCTGATATAAGATTCACTTAAACTAGATCGAAGTTTCGACGGGGATATTTAGATTGTTTGTAGATCTAAAGACGTCTTGTGATAATCCAACGTTAACAGACTCCGTTCTGTGTTTGATTGATCACAAGAGATTCAAGTTGATTATGTGCAGGTGCTGACTGAAGATTAAAGAAGATTTGAAGACAAGAAGACTTTTTGGTTTCATAATCTTTGGTGTGCACAATACTTGTTTCGGCTGGAAAGGGATCAACCTATAATCGGTTTATCCTTGTGATAGATTAGATTGATTAGTTGAGTAGATCAGCATCAATACACTTATTTGTGATTAATAGTATTGATTGCATAGTCTAACAATTACTTCGATAGTTGTCAAGAGATTGATCTAAGGACCCGACAAAGGAGTTTATTGGTTAAACGGAAGAGCCTTTGTCAAACTCATATCACTTTGTTTGAAAAGAGTTGTTACCGAACAGATTTGTTGTTCCTTTACTGTTTGGAATACGAACCAAAGGAATTGTTCCAAGTGCGTGACTTACTGCAAGTTGGAGGCTCAGGGATACTGAGGAAACTAGGTGAACTATAGGTTTAGTTGCTTGGTCTCAACTATACGAAGTTGGTTTGATTTTGTATATCGGCTCAATTCTGAGAGTATTCAATTCTGGACTAGGTCCCGGGGTTTTTATGCATTTGCGGTTTCCTCGTTAACAAAATCTTGTTGTGTCATTTACTTTTATTTTCCGCAATTATAATTGTGTTTATTATAATTTAAAGTAAATCGCATAAACGTTAATTCATATTTTACTTGATAGACAATCCCTAGAGTTTGGTTAAGTCCGAACCTATTATCAAGTAAACATACTTCGTTGTTGTATTGTCTCGATCTCGTATCCATAGACGATCACACAAAGTGTGAACCGATTAGTTGTATTGTCTCGACTCAGTCCATAGACAATCACTTTCGAAAAAGGACTTATAGGTGGAAAAGTTTTAGATTGAGGTATATTTGGGTACCCTCGTCTTTTCAGAAGTATGCAAAAGAAGGTTGTCTACCTATCCACAATTCATATGGAGTTTTATCTGATCCTTTATAGGGTACTCTATTCAGGATATAGCAAGCTGAGAGGGTAGCTTCCCCCCACAAGTTCGAAGGTAATCCCGAACTAATTAACATGGCATTCATCATCTCCTTAAGGGTACGGTTCTTACGTTCAACTACACCATTAGAATGAGGTGAATAAGGAGGGGTAACCTCGTGTATTATGCCATGTTCTACACAAAAATCTCCTATCAGAATTTTGTACTCACCGCCACGGTCAGACCTTACTGTTTTAATGGTAGCATTCAATTGGTTTTTAACTTCTAGTTTATACATCTTAAAGGCTTCTAAGGAATCATCCTTACCTCTAAGCAAATATAAATGACAATACCTCGTACAGTCATCTATAAAAGTAACAAACCATTTCTTACCACCTTTAGTTTGAACCGATTTCATGTCAACTAGTTCTAAGTGAATTAATTCTAAGGGTTTAGAATTTCTATGAACATTTTTGCTAAAAGGTTTTCTAGCATACTTTGATTCTACGCAAATTTCACATGTGTGTTCTTTTTCCAAACTAAATTTAGGTATGCAACCTACATTAGCCAGTTTATGCATTGACTTATAATTTAAATGTCCAAGTCTACCATGCCAAACATTCAAAGACACACAAACATAAGCAGAAGAATCATTCTTATTCATTACAGCATAGTTTACATTAAGCTTATACAGATCCTCGGTCTTATAACCCTGCCCTACATAATCCTTTCCTTTAGTGACAACAACTTTCCCAGATTCAATTACAATTTTGAAATCCTTATCATCTAAAACACCACAAGAAACAAGATTTTTGCAAATTTCCGGAACATGAAGAACTTCATTCAATGTGAGAGTCTTGCCAGAAGTGAGCTTCAGCCCAACTTTGCCTTTTCCTACAACCTCTGATGCAGTTGAGTTACCCATATAGAATTTCTTGCCTTCCCCTACCTTCTGATGGGAGGTGAACATTTCTATGCTTGCATAGACATGCTTGGTAGCTCCAGAGTCTACCCACCAATCTCTCACATTGGTCACCAAATTTACTTCAGACACCGTACCAGAAAACTTGTCCTTGTTGTTTTCAACCAAGTTAGCATTATTTTTCTTTTTATTATTAAGGTCCTTACGGTTTATACAGTGAACTGCCATATGACCATTAACACCACAAGCATAACATGGGCCCTTAATTTTACTAATACCATATTTAGGTTTATGAAAAGTACCTTTCTTGTGAGATCCAGGATTAGAGTTGTGTTTGTTCTTCTTACCGCTTTCAGCATTGGAAGACTTGTGTTCAGATACATGAGCCTTATTTGACAAGTCCCTTGCAAACGACACAGTCTTGTCCTTGGTGCACAACAGTTCTTCCACTTGAATCTTCTTACCCAAATCAACCATACTGACCAGGAAGACGGTAACTTTTCAATCACAACAGACACTTGAAAAGTTTCATCAATAACCATACCTTCAGCAAGAATTTCATTAACGATTTGTTGAAGCTCAAGAAATTGATCAACAACAGACTTATCATTCGACATCTTATAATACAAGAATTTGGCAATCAGAAATTTCTTGCTCCCTACAGTCTCGACTTGATATTTTGCTTATAATGCAGACCACAAATCAAAAGTAGTAAAGTTTTCCTTAGTATTATAAAAATCATTCATAGCATCATCTAAACAGTTAATAATATGATTTTTTGCCATATAATTCTGTTTGTTCCAACCTTCAAGCTCAATTTCATTACCATCTTCATTCATGGGTTCATCAAACGGAGCAGCAACATACTGATCTAACTCATGATAACTCAAATAAAACAACATCTTTGGCTGCCACCTTTTGAAGTCTTTCCCATTGAATTTTGCAGGCTTCTCAACATCATTCTTTCCCATTGTTACAGAAAAAGACTATCGTGTTAAGATTGTTGGAACTGCAACAATAAAATACTGAAAGTAATGATATTAAGAATAAATTTCTGAAAGCTGAAATAAACACTCAATGAAATTCACGAACAGAGGACAGGGTCACTTGATCATCAAGCTGTCCTTAACACGATAGTTCACCGCTACGCCTCAATAATGAGTGATGCCTATACCCTCTGGTGAAGTCGTATCCAGGATAAAACTGCCCGTTGCAAATAATATAAGCACTATATTACTTGCCCACTCTTACGAACTTAACATCAATGACACAGAATTAAAAGACCACACAGAGGGAGAAATGATAAGCACGTAAGTGTGACGCATTTTCACCCATAACTACATTATCTAGGACTCATTTTATTTCTAATAAAGTTGTTTTAAGTCTTTTCTAGGGAATAAGCTCTTGCGGCAAAATTGGCTCGAAAAGTGGTGTTTTACACCCCAGGATAGAGTACTAAAGTCACCCCAGAAATGCACCGGAAGCACCCCAAAAATGTGTCGGAGGAACCCCGGAAAAATTACTATCTACGCCCAAAAATTACTATTTGCACCCCATAATACAAGTGCTAAAGGGACACCCGTGCAGGATTAGGGGGAGGACATCTTCTTCTCAAATTCAAAAAATGAATTTTGGCGGGAAAATATCTTCATTAACAACAGAATTTCGATCGGATGTTTGGACGTGATTTAGTGAGATTCAATCCCTGAAACTTAGTGGGTAGACGTGATATGACTATAGAAATCTAGTATGGGTGATTTTATCGATCAAATTTGGCTGGATAACTTGGTTTAATCCAAACAGGGAGTTGGAGGAAAAACATGAGCTTACACGAGTTGTGAGAAATTTAAACGTGTACTGCACGTGCTTGGAAGATTTAATCGATATTCTGGAGCGTGAAGAATGTATAGAAGGAAAGAAATACAGCTGCATGCGCGTGGAAGATCAAAAAATGGAAATTTTGGCCGTGGAGAATAATATTGATAAATGAAGATTATTTGGGAGATATGGCCTGATTAAATGAGGATTAGGAGTATAAATAGATTGCTCCAGGTACAAGGACGGGGTGTCGAGAGTTTGGGGAGCTTAGGAGAGCCAGAGAAGAAGAAATCACGAGTTGCAGAAACTCGGGTTCTACTGCTGCTGCAGAACTGAAGAACACGAAGAACAAAAGCCTGTAAAGGAAAGTCGTTGAAAACTGTCGCTTAAATGCGACAGTTCCCAACTCCTTTCCAGCGACCGCGGAACAGAGTCTACAGCACTTCTCTTGTATCGTTCATTTTGTGACGATTTTTGTGCGTCTCAAATTACTGTTTTTCACTATTTTCTCCGTTTTCACCATTGTAAACAATTTTTGAGCAAATAAAAAATATTTTGAGAGTGTCTATAATATGAGGAGCTAAACCCCAACACTGGGACGACGGAGGAGGCCGAACTTCATACATGGTTAAATTTGTTTTATTCTTTTTTATGACTTTTGCACTAAAATTAATTGAAATATGATTTAATTAAATTGGTTGTCATTTGATTAGATGGGTCATGCTTAGCTTAGGTGATTTGATGTCCCATGCTTAACATTTACAATCAATGTTTTGAGAATCTACCTTGGAAAAAATAGAGTCCATGTTTATATTTCTTGAGCTAAAATTGTTGAGAATAAATAAGTGAACCTTATGTTATGAAGATTGGCTAAATCCTTAGTCCCAGTACCTCTTGCACCAATTGTTATATTATTGTAAACTTTTATTAAATTTAAAAACTCGAATCTTCACAAATCTCAACGAACCTTTTACTACAACAAAGTTGAAAATCACATCAAGAAAGACAAATAGAAGAAGGATAGTAGCTTATTATGGACACAAATTGGAATGAAGAAATCATTTGGTTTATATAGGGGAGAAGAGAGATAGTCGAGAATAATGTGCATTAAGTGTGAATTAATGAGAGAATAAATCAGTAATAAATCCAGAATAAATTTTCATTAATTCAAGATTTTCCAAAACGGTAAAAACAGCTACGCAAATAACTGCACATTATGTTGACATAAAAATAAAAAACAGAAAGAAATAAATCCTCTTCGGGTCAGATCCCCCCCTCCCCCACACACACACACACATTAAAGACAAAATTTATTTGATATTAAAAACGGGCACCTAGCTCAGCTGGTCATCCCCGTTTCCCAAAGTTTCATGCGCTCCAGGAGGTCCCAGGTTCGATCCCCCAATGACGTAATATTGCAGGAATTAACATGGAAGGTAGAGTTAGCTTGCTCCCCTTGTGACACAATCTCAACCCCACCATCCGCTTCGGCTCCCTTGGCTAGGTTACCCATGAGGCTCGCTGGTATGCTAGCACAACAACCTGTTCAATTAATGTAGTAGTATGTTGTTGGAGCTTAGCTTGTTAGGCTTCCAACTAGTTAATGTAATACTCTTTATCCAATAATAAAAAATAATTTAGGAAAATAATTCAAAAGAATTTTGTCCAAAACGATAAGTCTTGGTTGACCTATGTCCACGGTGCAAGCCCGAGCCCGAGCCCTAAGATCAAGCCTTAGTAGAAACAAGTATTGTTCGCCCCAACCGTTCCACCCACGTTTGTCAAACTATCCACAATGGGATAGTTAAATAGTGGAGCTCCTCTTTAGTTATACCCTATGTGGGACTAAAGGTCCTATTTCATTCACTCGTAAAAAAATGAACAAGTAACCTTAGAGACTCTATGGTCCTAAGTTCCATTCCCACCAAGACTACAATAAAACTCATTTTCTCCAACAAGTTCTTCCGAAGATAATTGAAAAACAAATGTATAACATAAATGCTTCTGTAATCAATTAGTGATTATATTTCTGAAAATAAAGTTACCGAAGTTTCATGAAATAGCGAACGAAGATCCAAACAAACAACTCATGAAATTCCATAACATATTCATGCCCATGCTACCAGTGGATGCTAATGCGGATGAAACTATGTTAAAATATTTCTTATTCTTTTTCGTAGATACCTTCAAGGAATGGTTGTGCTAATTTCTATTCGGTAGTGTCACAACGTGGAATGGGTTGAAGAAACTCTTCCTATAGAGATACTTTCCTGCATCAAAGGCTACTCAAATTCGCAAAGATATTTGTGAGATGAAGCAAAAGGATGGGGAAACTTTGTATGAATGTTGAGAACGGTACAAGAGATTACTAGCAAGCTATCATTATCACCAATTTAGTGACGTGGCGATAATCCAATACATCTATAAAGGTCTCTAAGCAAGTGACAAGAATGTCCTTGACGTTGTGGGTGATGGTGCACTAGTGAACAAGATGATGACATAAGCTAGAGAGTTGATTGGGAAAATGGAAGCAAATTCTCAACAATTCTTGAGTTGTAAGTCGGACATACTTCTTAGGATAATTACTGAAGTTGGAAAGGTCACGGAAATTCGTCAAAAAATGGGTAACATGGTAGTAATGATGCAACAAATCGTACCCGCGGTAGTGACATCATATCTTAAAGTCCATGAATATGCCAATGGACAAGCTAATGTGATATTTCCAAATCAGCGAGGAAGGTATGACCCATATTCCAACACTTACGATCCGGGATGGAGAGATCACCCCAATTTTAGCTACGCCAATAAGCAAAAAGTGGTTCAACGACTTACTTTCAACCGTCTGAATGGGTTTCAACCACAACAACAATTCCAGCAACAACAACAAAAAGCTCAAAATCAAGGTTCAAATATGAAAGAGTTGTTGAAACCTTTCATGTAAAGGATGATAGTGCGGTGAAGGACTTGCAAACACAATTGGTTCTTTAGCTAGTGAATTGAATCAGTTGAAGGAATAATATAGTGGTAAACTTCCTTCTCAATCTCTTAACCCAATAAAGAATGTTAGCTATTACACTGAGAAGTGGTACACAACTTGTGAAACCAGAAATTACTGATACGGGCAATAAGGAGACCCAAAAGAGGCTAGTTTTGGAGGAAGAGAATTGTGATTCTCCTCAACTTGATAAGGTATCTAAATCTAAGCATAAACCTCTTATTTCTACTTACGTTCCTCCTCTACCTTTTTCTGGAAGGTTTTATAATGTTAATAAGAAGGTGAAACAAGATAGAGAGATTTTAGACATCTTAAAAGAGAATCAAGTGAACATCCCACTCATAGATGTTATCAACCAATTTTCTAAGTATGATGAGGTCTTGAAGGATTTGTGCCCCAAGGATCAAAAGCTAACTGGTAACGAGGTTATGAGAATGGAGGAGAACGCTTCAGCGGTATTGCAAAAGAAACTCCCACTCAAATGCAAGGACCCCGACAGTTTCACTATACCCGTTAAGATTGGTAATACAAGGTTTGGAAAAGGTATATTTGGCTTAGGATCATCCGTGAATGCCATGCAAGCATCTATATATAAATATTTGAATTTGGGTCCATTGAAAATAATTAATATTGTTTTCGATCGTACTATGTCTACCCTAGGGATACAATTGAGGATGTCCTTGTGCAGGTGAATCAACTAGTTTTTCCAGCTGATTTTTGTGTTCTAGAGATGGATAGTGACTCGGATGCATCTATACCCTTGTTACTTTGGAGACCTCATCATGAAGACGGCTAAAACCTTTATTGATGTGGACAAGGGAACACTCACGATGAAGTGATGATGATAATTCGTTTCACATCTTTAAGGTCATGCGCTTTCCAAGTGATGTGCATTCAAGTTTCCATAATATGTGGGCTATTGGATATGGCATAGTAAACAAGGAGATAGTCAGGATGACGACCTTAAACCAAGTTCCAAGCGCTTCATGGGAGGCAACCCATTGGTTTTGTATTTTTTTGTATTTTCTTGTGCTTGGTCTTTTTCTGATTACTGATTTCTTATTACACATCATATTAGGATTTCTCATCTTGTTTTACATTGGATGATTCAATTTACACTGAAGATAATGTAAAGTTTAAGTTTGGGGGAGTGGTTAAGCATTTAGAATTCTTAACTCTTTCAACTTTTTTGTAAATATGTACTTTAAATTCCAATTTTTAGATTTTCTATAGCACATAGTACATATGTGTTTCTAAGTTTATATACAGAGTTCTTACCATAATAACTAAACTTAGATGTGCTAGATTCTTAATTGTTCGAGAGTAATTATTGGATTTAACTATACCGGTGGAAAATTAGGTACGAAAAGAATTTAGTATTATGGTTGATGATCAATCATTAGTGGAGATTGCACATATCACATCAAGGCACCAAACCTTCAATTATTTGTAGTTGTCTAAAAATTGTCCTTTAAAGTGTGTGTTATATGCGCTAATTCCGGATAGAATGATGAGCTATCCAACTTCGCATCCTTCTTCAGCACTATTTTTTTTATCTCTTTAGTGTTATTTATATCAATCATGAGGGTGCCATCAGAATTACTAACTTACTCTCTCTCTCACTTGTAATCTTGTTTGCAGTTAGCACCATTCTCTCTCTCGATAACAACGGGTCCATAGAAACACCATCAGTGGAGTATCATAAATTTGAAGACATTCAAGATATATTAGCTAAGGTACAAGGAAGAGCACATTTCATATTCAAGTGAAGCAACAAGACAAGGAGCAAAATTATATATACAAGTTGAAAGATTTATATACAAGAGCGAAGAATATCAAAGGATGTGAAGTTTTTGAAGTTTATGATATCGAGACAATACAAGTTGTGAATAATGAAGTGGTAAAATCCTTAACCCATAGCCATACTAGTTTCATTGTTTGTTTTATTTTTATTTCCAGTTTGTATATTTATTTATTTTTGTATTAAAAAAAAGAAGAAGAAAAATCAAAAAACAAAAAAGAGAAGAGAATTTATTTTATTATACTTTAATTTGTATTTCTTTTTGTATTCATTTAATAAAGTCGTGGGTAAGAAGAAACCTACGAAGAAGTTTCAAGCAACAAGGAAGAAAAGAGTTACAAATATCAAGGTCCTATGAAGTTCAAGAGTTCATCATTGACAGTTGAAAACCGAAGACGAAGACATTTCTATGAAACGCTGTGAGAGTGGTGTTAAATGTAAATCGGACGAAAAGGTAAGTAAGCATTCTCACCTCACATAGTGGTAGATTTATCTTCTTAGAGATCATCAGAAAAGGGGTCTTTCAAAATGATAAACGAAGTGGGTTTTCAAAATATTACTTCGGAAGGTTTTCCTTCCCACTATTCGACGTGTGCAGGTGTTTTCTTCATTATTTCTTGCACACATGAGAACCATAAAGTACGTCTTTTGAGTCTTTTGTAAAACCCTATTGGTGAGACAGAAGTCAAGGTGAAATGCTTACTCGATCTCTCTCGAACCTGAATTCTTTCATCTCGCATTGGTTATTTTTCGCTCAATAATTAAGCACGGGAATATGTTCTTTTGTACTCCTAACTTCTTATTATTAGTGTGCGGATTTATGTCCTCTTAGACCGTTGGATGCTTGTGTTTTAGAGTATTTGAAAATTGGAGAGTAAGTTTTGTGGGTATACCTCTTGTAAACCCTCAGGAGACTATAAATAGTCCTCTAGGGACACCTAGGGGTTTCAAGGCTTGTTACACATGCTAAGTGTGACCCTAACCTCAACAAAAGGGAGTTGTATACTTTAAAATTAGTTTAGTTTGCTCGAGGATTAGCAAAGTCTAAGTGTGGGGGAATTTGATAGGTGTCTAAAATATCTTATTTATGATATATTAATTATGCTTTATTTGTTATTTTACTTGTAATTATGTATCTTATGATTGTTTTATGTTTATTAGGTACCTTGGAGTCATTTGGAGCAAAAAAATAAGAAATTGGCGAAAAGAGCAAAAAAATCATTTTATAGGCAAACACTATTTGGAGCACATCCACGGTTAAGGTATAGCCAATTTTGTGTTTAAAGAGAAGTGTTAAAGCACTCATAGAAATTACTCAAGCACCCACCTGTTCATGGTCGAAACTCATGGGCAGAAATATTGTGTGGCCCTTATCTAATGAGTGGATGCCTAAATATACCCCAAAACATGACCTCAAATCGAGATACATTTCTTTTCTCTCCCAGAACGTTAGCACACTTAAGAAAAAACAAAAAAGAAGAGAGAAAAGTTGCGCAACAATTTGAAATTGAAAGAAGAATTTAAGAGGGGTTAGAAATGGATTTTGATTTGAGGATTGAGGTTGTAGTCTATCTACAAACAACCCCTTCAACGATATTCTCATCGCATTGATTACTTTCAATTATTTTCTATGCTTTTGATTTAGTTTTTACAACTTTCATAAAATCAGAAATATCTGCCTTGTTACTTAAGATATTGAAACGAATAACAAAATAGCCTCCTGCAGAGTGAATCGTCTCTTACCTCGTTTTATAAGTGAGAAAGTGAATACAACCACCCAGGATGTAGTCTATGTAATAGAGACTTTGAGACAACTAATCATATGTTTTTTTTTTTGATGTAGTCATGTTTGGCCTCTATGGAGGAAGATTATGAATTAGATTAGCTTTCGACCATGTACTTATAATACTTCTCCTGATATGCATAAAACTCTTTGCAGGTTCAAAGGGAAGATAGAAGGTCTGAAGTGGCAGGATATACTGCCTTTTATCTTGTGGAACATTTGGAGAGAAAAAAATGAATGGATCTTTAACAAGATCCTATTTCATCCAAACAGGATTCTCGTTGTAGCATTAAGGGTTGTTAGAGAAGTTCTTAACGTTAAATGTTACTTGCATCACGAGAAATACAGGGTGATTGACCCGGCTGTTTCGTGGATATATCCTAATAAGAGATATTCAAGGTTAAATTGTGATGGGCCTTTAGCTATCTAAACCATGCTGAGGCGGGTGGCGTTACTAGAGGAAAAAAATGTGTTCTTAATGTCTATTATGCTTATAGAAATGATAACAATGTTGTGGATGTTTAAGCCAGTAAAGATGGTATGCATTTGGCGAAGGATCTAGAGATTATAAAATTTGAAGTTGAGAGTGACTCCGTTTATGCTAATTCAGTTATGTAATACAGAGGTAACAGTTCCTCGGATCATGCGCAGTTTTGATGCGGATATTATGATTTTGAATGACTATTTTGAAAACTCATACCCCTTATGTTACTAAGCGTTGTTATTATTGTGGTAATAAGGACACTTGTAAAGGGGATGCAAAGTTCGTAAGATGCAACATACACTTTCTTTTGTATCAAACGAATTGGCTAAGTTTGCTCCCCCAAATAATCATATCGCTATTGTCCAAAGTTTAGGCAACAAAATTATTATAATGATAGTTCAAATATTACCTATCAACGCACAACAGAGTTATCTTATAATCATCCGAATAATAAATAGAGAGATAACTTTGTAAATGCAAAGACAAGATCTGATGTTCCAAATTGGAGAAAGGTTATTTCACATGGTATCCAAAATGGCGATCGTCCTAATGGTATGAGTGAGAAAGCAGCTATTGCGAAACCCATCTATAAATGGGTCCCCAAGTCTACCATACAAGCAACCAAAGGGAAACCAGAAGTCTGTCACAAGAATAACACTCAAATGTTTATTGTTGATGACAATAACTTTGAATTTCTAGTTGATAGACTCAAGAAAGACCTCATGTTGTCTAAAGTTTCTTGTACTGATGGACGTTATGATAATGACACTCTTCATCACATGTCAAGGAAGAAAAATAAGAAATGAAATAAGAGAAAGCTAACCAAGCAAGAGGTCAAGAATGATGATTTTGTCTTAGTCACCTGTGAGGAACAAGACAAGGCTCACCTCAACATAACCTAGATGGGTTGGAATGTGCATGCTCACCTTTGTGCTCATTCTTATAAAAGGTGAGGAAGCACATGAAACAGAGCACATGATATCTCGATCATTATATGATAATTCAGGGAGATTTTTCTCTTCTTTACTCATACCTTCTATATCCATAATTGATCATTTGATGGAAACGGTAATTATGAGTTTATGATATTGATATCTACAGGTCATATAAGTGTTGGTCTTGTTTATATGGTTAAAACGATCCAAAAATCACTCAATTAGGATATCGTATGCAAAATTTATGCCTAAAACAGTTTTTTGTGTATGGATTCGTATTGGGTATATCTACTAGGACCGGTTCCAAGCTTAAGGATCAATCCCGAGATAGGTCCCTAATCCATACGAAGGAGTGTAAACTGTTTTTCCCATAATAACTTCTTGGTCCGAACTCGGAATGACCATATTATTTTTGCATTGGCTTCGTATTTTCATTTCCTACAAGATTGAGGTAACTGAAATACTTGATTTAAGTAATGGATGTTTATTGGTCCTTAGCAATCATAGTTCAAAACAATTTATTGTTCAAGGACTATTTTTCTGTCATGTGGATCATTTGAAAATTTCCCAAACAATGATATTTTATATCTATGGCAATGAAAATAGAATGTATTGGAACTACTGAAATATAGACTCAGGGATAGGTTGGCGAACCATCTCACAAACAATGGATATCTGAAGTTCCGGAATATAGGTAGGTTCATGAACCCAATTCGCGAACCGTAGAGTTCTGAATTGGACAGTTCACGAACCGTGGTGATTTGAATTTGTGAAATAGTCAACGGTTCACGAGCCAAGTTCGCGACTGTGACATCTAAGTTCGGGAATAGTTGAATGGTTCACGAACCGTAACACCCTGAATTCATGAAATGGATAATGGTTCACGAACCGTTTCACAAAGACTATTAGCAGAGGCTCAAAGACTATTTTCATAAATATGTTTAGCATTGCTATGACTCTCACAAACACATCTGATTTAAACATTAATGATCACTAAAACACCTTGTGTATGTGCATCATGATTTAAGTCTCAAGTGTTTAAATGAACATAATATTGTTTACAAGTTCGAAAGGCATCTTTGCCAAGAACTATCATTGTACACGGTTCCGGAACCGGACCGTAGTGTATATTCTTCTATGTGATTCCAAGACAAGTTTCTCACATGCTTACTTGAAACTGTAACTAGAGTTTCATCTAAACAGAGAAAGTGTTTGTTTGATTCTCAAGTTATCTTAGCTTAAATTATAAGCAACCCCTAGTCTTGAAAATTCATAAATAGAGAGACTCATTCAACTAGGAAATTCAATCACTAATACTTTTGCGTCCTAGTTGATTGCTAAATTCGTCATGTGTTGACCTAGGTTTCCTCTGAGAAACATAATTAGGTCTACAACTCAAAGACTTCACTTAGGGATTCGTGAAGCCAGGTCCGACTATCTTTACCCTTATAGTTCATGTATCCTGATCTTGTTCTTTCTATTATCGAGGTTTTAGTAATATCTTTCAGGAACGAGATAGATAGAAATCGCAAAGTTGTCTTCATCTCATACTTTGTGATTCCTCAAGATAGATACCTCAAAACTATTCTTAGTTGATTAGTTTACGATTGTTCTTGAGAGGTGGTTAAGAACCCAAGCTTCTCAGCTAACCGAGTGTAAGTATTCCGGATTTGTGAGGTTTGCTAGCTTTGTCTATTGCAAACATATTTCCAAGCTATGATATATTCGATCTAAATGGAAATCAAATAGGCTTATCTGTTAGGGGCAGATTGGTATCAAAAGTCATCACTTAGGCTGAAAAAACTCTTATGCTGCAAATGACGTCAACTAAAGGAATCAATTGCGTAGAGCCTTGCGAGGTTCAAGAGACGTAAGGAGCACGACTGCAACTGAATTACTTGGAGAGTGAACTCGGTCTCAACAACATTCCAGTCTGAAGTCTGATAGTAGACTAGTGTTTGTAGCGGCTTAATACAGTTCGGTGTTCAAATCTGGATGAGGTCCCGGGGGTTTTCTGCAGTTGTAGTATCTTCTTTAGCAAAACTTATGGTGTCTTGTGTGTTTTCATTTTCCGATTATATTGTTTATCTTTATAATATGAATAACACAAGTAGTACGTATTCAATTCTAATAGATAAGTTCATATTAATTTTGATCAATTACGAGACTCGTTCTTGTAGAATTCGTATCTTGACAGATAGATAAAAAGTTCCATACTTGACAGAATTCCGATTTGATTGTTTAGATACGACTAGATTGATCTTATTGATTTTTGAGATCGTCCAAGTACTCTTTTTAACAATCAGGTTCACGGACTCTTGTTTCTATAATTTCTGATTGAGAAGAGTTAGAGATATAAACTCTATATACATATTGTCAAGGATATTAAGTTGGTCTACTTGCAATTGTATTAGGTTTTATCATACAGGTTGCCGAACGAAAAAGTTGGTGGTGTACATGATACCCTCTCCTTTTCAAAAAGTGTTAAAGCACACATAGAAATTACTCAGGGCACCCACATGTTCATTGCTGAAACTCAGGCGCAGGAATATTGGGTGATCCTTATCTGGTGAGTGGGTGCCTAAATCTACCCCAAAATATAACCCTAAATCGAGATACATTTCTTTTCTCTCCCAAATCATTAGCACACCTGAGGAAAACAAGGAAGAAGTGAGAAAAGCTGCGCAGCAGCCTGAAACTGAGTGAAGAATTCAAGAGGGTTTAGAAATTAATATAGATTTACGGATTGAGGATGTAGTGAATCTACAAACAACTCCTTGACCAAAATTCTCATCTTATTGATTACTTTCAACTATTTATTTATTTTATTTAATTTTTGTAACTTTTATAAAATCAGAAGTATTCCCCCTTGTTACTTAAGATGTTGAAACAATATTCCCCCTTGGTACTTAAGATATTGTAACGAATAAAAAAAATAACCTCCCATGGAACGAATCCTTTCTTACCTCGTACTTAATCTAAATCTTTTGTAAGTGAGAAAGTGAATATAATTTTGACGTATTGCGACAAGCAATCAACCACCCAGGATGTCATTTATGTAATAGAGACTTTGAGACGACTCATCATTTTTTTCTTGAATGTAGTCATATTTGGGTTCTATGGAGGAAAGTTATGAATTCAACAGGGTACTGATAATATTTCTCATGGTATGCTAAAATTCTTTGCATGTTGAGAGGGAAGATATGAGGTGTGGAGTGGCAAGATATACTTCCTTTTACCTATTTAGAGAGGAAAAAATGAAGGGATCTTTAACGAGATCCCGTTTCATCCAAACTAGAATTCTTGCTGGAGTATTAAGGAGTGCTAGCGAAATTCTCAGCGTTGAAGGTTACCTGCAATGCGAGAAGTACAAGGTGATTGGCATGGATATCCTGTGGATATATACTAGGGAGAAATAATCAAAGTTGAATTTTGATGGAGATCTAACCATCTGAACCGTGCTGAGGCGACGATGTCATTAGAGGAGAACAAGGTGCTTTTCAGGCTTGTTATGCTAGACATTTTTATGGAAATGACAACTATGTTACAGAGGCTTGGGCCATTAGAGATATGGTATGCAGTTGGCGAAGGATTTGGGGATTATAAAACTTGAAGTAGAGAGTGACTCTGCTTATGTTATTCAGTTATGCAATAAGGAGGTAACAGTTCACGAATGATGGGCGGTTTGGTTGCGAATATTATGGCTCTGGAAAACTATTTTGAAGATGTTATTTTTTGGCATATAGAGAGTCAAATATTATGACGACTATTTGACAAACGAAAATGCTGCTAAAAGAATGAAAAATGTGCGAATGTCTCGTCCTCCCAATATGTGTCGCTTGCTTTGTGTCGATATTGCTAATAGCTCTGATACAAGGACCGTGAAAATGTCTGTTTAGTTTTTGTGCCAGTTGACAGTGTAACAAAATAAAATAAAATAAAAGAAAAGAATGGACGCCACTATGGCAGCTTTACCCTCCCGGAGCGAGATTCTACACTATGGCAGTTCAATAAGAGTAAGCACGCCATGGACTTCCTCAAAGAAATCCCGATAAGCGGCTTGAACCAGACACTTGGTCCACGACATTTTCGTTCCATTCTTCAATACCGTTTTGGTATCCCATTCTTTGAGGTCGGTAGTTTGTGTTCAAGTTGCAATAAAGACATGGATGTGTTTGGCGACCATGCCTTACACTGAGCAAAAGACGTCGGGCTAAAATTTCGGCATGATTTAGTTAGGGATGTCATATCCGATATGTGTTATAAGTCTGGTGTTGCTGCACGCAAAGAAGTTTCTTTGGGGTTCCTTACGAATGCTACTTCCTTTAAACCCGTTGACATCCTTGTTTACAACTGGGAGGACGAGAAAGATGTATGCTTTGACGTTACAGGTGTCTCGGCTTTTACTAGTGCCAGCACTCGCAACATCACACCTGGTCATGCCATAAGTGTTGCAGTCACGCGCAAGTGCAACAAATATCTAGACATCTGCACTACTCATGGTTACGGTTTTGGAGTTTTAGCATTTTCAACTCTTGGTGTTCTTGGAGAAGATATGATTCTTTTTGTGAAGCGTTTGAGAAATTGCCTAGCTAGTCAAAATCCTAAGATAGGTGTTTCTCTATTTCATCGTTTAGGCATTGCTATTCAGAAAGGGGTTGGGGACCAGTTTGTTGCCAAATTTATCAGTTTTTTGTTTTCCAATAAAATGCCCACAAAGGTACTTTCATTTAAAAATAAAAGATAAAAACAATATTTCTTATGCTGATATACTATCATTTTTTTAATTTGATCCATTTTTAATCTAAAATAAAATCTTTTGTAGATATAAAACAACTGGTTGCGCACAAGTTTCTTTTACTGCGACTTGTCAAGATGACATCGACAACGCAAAATGGAGATGGAGATCGGTCCCAGAAAAACCGAAATGAGACGTGGACCGGTAATATTTGTGGGACCTACTGCTCGTCACTTCACTTTACTCTTCAAAAGTGAGGAAAGAGAGAAAAAAAAATGGGTTGACACTTAAAATTAGAAACAGCCGTTACTTCTTCTTTGTTGCCCTAATTTTTACTTTGATTTTCCCTGGAAATACACCTTCACTTCCACACTCTTATCTCAGCTCCGGTGGTAAAAAAACTCATTGTAGTGATCATTTCACCTTCCAATCGTGTTTTTTCTTGGAGATTCTGATGCTGAATTAGTGGTATTAAGAGGATTCATGAATTTGGTTCCAATTCAAAGAATGGAAAATGGATTAAATTCATTGTTTAATGATGTAACTTTACAGTTCAATTGTTCTACTACACCAACTACAGCTGCTACTTCTCAAGAAATACCACAACAAAGAACTGAAGCTGCTGATGATGGTAACAAAACCAGAGGATTAAATAATTTTATTGATGAAAAAATCGAAAAGGAACCTTTTTTTCGAACTCAGAGTATGGAGTTTCGTCCAAGTGTTTATGATAATTCGAATGATGGTTCAGAAGATGATGAGGAAGATGAAGATGAAGAAGATGAGGATGAAGGGGATGGTGAAATTGAGGGTTTAGTAGTTGAAGATGATGGTGATAAGAAGAAGAAGAAGAAGAAGAAGATGAATAATAATAGTAGTGGTAGTGTAGATAGTAGTTCAGAGAAGATATGTAATGAGAGGAGTAATTTACAAGAACACCATTCCTTTTTTGGTAATTTAGGGTTAAGTAAAGGAATGTTGGTGAAAGATCATATTCAGAGTGGGAATAATAATAGAGGAAGTTGTTCAAGTGAAGAACAACATCAACATCAAGGAAGGGTTGGCGGCGTATACGATAATGCGATTACGATTGCAGTACGTGATAATTACTATTCACAATTTATACAAGGAACAGAAGGTGGGAATATGGTTCATAAGGTTACAGAAGGAGGAGAAAATGGTTGTGGGTTTAGTGGTAGAAATGATGTTTCTATGTCAAAAGAATCAGGGGAGTCTTTAAGGGCGATTCTTTCGGATCCTTTGACGTAAGTGCATTAATGCTTGCTTGTATGATGTTCATTTATATTTTACGCAATAAGGCACTCGTTTTCTAGATTTTCGCTGTGTCAACTTGATGCACAAATGTTCGGACACTTGCGGGTACTTATGGCGTTTCAGCATGTATTTGCAGAGAATAATTCCAGATGTTGTTTGTGTGTATAATTTAGTTGTACATCGGTATAATTTATCATTCTAGGTTGATGCCTTATGCTCGATCCAAGTAGTACCATAATAACTAAAAATAAGGTCGATGTTACTGAGACAAGTATGTCCATGTTTAGGCGCATTTCATACTCAGGTCTGAGTTGTCTGGCGCATTGTATAGGTTTTGGATGCTGGCACTGTACCCTTATCATTTTTGGTTAGTTTATATAAGTACCTCCTTGTGAATCAGAGAAATTTTGCATGGTAGTTGCCAGAACGAAGAACTTTTAAGGAGCTTTTCTAGCAGCATATCTGAATCTAGCTATTCAGTTTAATAATCATGGTACTAATAGCTTGTCTGCATTCTGTTTATATAGTGGAACCCTGATGGATGATGCCGTGATATTGCCTTGTGGACACTCATTTGGAAGCGGTGGCATGCAGCATGTTATTAGAACGGTGAGTTCTGTCATCATGGATTATTTTGTCAAACCGACTGCACCTTGGGATATAATCTTTTGATATTAAGGGAAGATATATTTACACTGCTTTCTCAAACCTGAAGATTTGGCTGCTCTGAAACGGCATGGATGATATGTTTTGCCAAACATTGCTATTGCTATGTGGGACATTCTTTCCCTTGTGAAGATTCATGATATCTTGTGTCGGCCTAGGACAGGGTGATCTACAGACAGAATATTGGCCTATTTAGACACTTCCTGCTGCTAGATTCGAGAATTTCATAGTTGTAGCTTCATGTCACGTGATGTATAAGACCAGCTTAGGTTTGAACTTCGTACCCAAAATCAGCTCGGTAAAACAAAAATAATTAGAGGTTTTGGGTTCTCAAGGCCTTGAAGGGAATACCTTTTAATGTATGGCTACAAATCAACGATCTGTCTATTTCTCATTGTGGAGATTTGGATTATTAAAAAAGATTGAAATAAAGAAGAGCGCATATTACATATACGTTTATTATTTAGATCGTATGTTATAAGTTAGCCAAGTCTGGAATTAGTTCTCTTCCAAGTCCTGTTCTACTTAGGGTGTTCTGTTGGACTGATTTCCGTTGTTTTGATATGTCCATCTGCTTCCATGCAGAAATCTTGCTACACTTGTTCACAATCAGTTTCTGAAGAATCTGTGGCACAAAACCTGTGTAAGTAACTATTTGAAACATTGTTTCTGCAGTGATACTTTAAATCTGCCTTGCTTTTTTTTTTTTGACACTGTTGTATGGCATAAGTTGCAGACATTTTATAACTAGGTATAACTTTGCTTCTCACCCAGACATTTATAAAGTTGTAACAACAAATACAACTCATTCTAAACATAACTTTCCGGTTTGTCCATAGCTCTCCGTTCTGCAGTCCAGGCATTTCGCCGGGAAGAAGAGTTGCAATCTCAACGGGCATCCAAAAGAAGAAGAGAAAGATTTGAACAGGTGTCTCTTTTCTTCGTGATTCTGTACCTGCCGCACTGATATTCTGCTTAGCGTGTTTTCATGTATGGTACTTCCAGTTATTCTTCAGTTTCCTTATGTATGCAGAACAAGTGTAGTAACCATGATCCATTTTCCATGGAAAGAATGGACAATTCAAGGGGTAAAGGTGTTCAGTTTCCTTTTGCTGTCACTGACCGGGTTGTGATCAAGGTATTATATAGAGAAGTATTTGCCCCCATGATAGTTTTTCACTCATATCATTTAGTAATGGTAACCTAACACAATAAAATGCAGGGGAACAAGAGAGTCCCATTACGCTTTGTTGGACGCGAAGCTGTTGTAACAACTCAATGCTTGAACGGATGGTTAGTTCTCTCTAATCTGTGCATGGCATATGTGCCAACATACATTATTCCATTTTTGATTGAAGCGTATGTGCAAACTTATACTAAATACTAAAAGAATTAATTACATATATAAGGTATAGGAAATACCATGGGATCTGAAGTTTTTTCTTGTTTATGGAATACAACCATTCAAAGAACATAGAGCTAACCCAGCTAATTTTTGTGGTATAGTGATTGAATAAAGAAAATGTCTTGGTCCTACTTTTTTTTTCCTGTGCTCCTCTCTGAATCTGATGTACTAATACTAGTTTAATTTGATTTCAAAATAATATGAAAGAACGAGAAAATACTAGTTTACTTTTGGTTTGATTTGTGTCTTCCTCTAACAGGTACGTGGTGAAGACTGTGGACAACGCGGAGAGTGTCAAGTTGCAATATCGTTCGTTAGCTAGGGTATCTGATAACCCGTCCTCACACATACTATCAATTAAAGCTGCTCCAAGTTGGCTCTAGACTCGTGGTTCTTTAAAAAATTGAATGCGAGGTATGTGCACAATTCAGGGAGTGTCGAGTTGCTGTATGATTCCTTAGCTCTGGCTTGTCATAATCCCATCTGCAAACATAGTATCAAGTAGAGCTACTCCAAGCTGGCTCATGATGGAACTCTCTACAAATCTCGAATTTTGAGAGCATGAAAATTCGATTTCATCAGAAGTATTTCTCTATATTGTGCTACTTACTAGCGAAGTCTGTAGTGTTAGGGTTGCATATATTGTACGAAACTCCAATTGGATCTTAATATAAGATATATTTGTTCGAGGGTTCAAAATTGAGTATGTTGTAGTCAGTGTAATCTATGGAGCTCGAGGATATATGATGTATTATTGCGTATCTATTATAGTTTGGTCTACTGCTGCTGCTCTCGGCTGTGCTGATATTTTATCTGTACGATTCAACTTTTTTTTGCCCATTAATGCGATATTATGGATTTACCTGTAAATTGTTCCCGTTCTAATCTCGTGTACTCAGCTCAGACAAAGAAAATCGGACACCAGAAGCACAGTGAACCTTCATTGTATAAAAATCTCTGCTGCCCAACAATGGTTATGGTATTTAGACACTACAAAACATGCACCGTGAAAACCATTCACAGTTTCAGCCAATTAGTGGAATCATCATTGCTGAACTTGCAGTCAGCCTAACTTCTAGCCTGCTTTGCACCGTTTTACTTTATTCTTTTCCTACTGGGGAGAAGTCTTGAGGTGAAAATGTGAACAATTAGAACTGATCCAGCAAAACTTGTACAATATTCCGACAGATTAAAGATTTTCACAACTTAGAGACGAATAAGATAAAATATTTAAAAAAAGAGCAAAAAAATTAGTGTTCCCCTGTAATGATGAAGTGCCAAATTATTCAAAAATACAACATGAACAGATTGATGATTAAGGCCAACTGTTCAGAAAAGAACAGAACACATAGGAGGTGATTAAGGCAATGAAAGATGACTAGATGAGGTCCCAAAAAAGTTAAAAAGTGGTTAAAGTGAGTGTACATAATAGACTAGCTTAACGTCAGAACACATTTCCCTTGGCCATGACTAAGTTGCATGTAGAGTAAATGGAAGCTGCAGCTGCCATGACAGATAGCTCTTTATCCGGTTTCGATCCTTTCTTTAACCTGCATTTAGCAAATGAAGAGAAAATTCAGTTATCAGATTTAGTTTTATCTGAAAACAGTAAATAACAAGAAAAGAAAATGTATCTATATCATGTTGATGGAGCAGCAGCTCCCAAGAACGAAATATGAGTGTCATGCTAAAGTAATAGTTATGAACCTGGAGTCATCTTCTGATTTCTGTAGCTGAAAGTCATGCCAATTCACACATTGCAGACCCCACTCACAATGCAATTGCATCTCCTTTACTTGGTTCAACCAGCGTTCCTGAAATAAAAGTTCAGGAGGACGGTAAGAAAGTCTTCGAAACCACAGTATGCTTAGGCAACTCAATTCAAAATTACTTAGATAGCCTATTGAAATATTCTTTAAATTGAACAAAGATCAACTTTTTAAGTCCAGAAATAAGAATAGTTTGGTGGCTCAACATATTTGGAAGTTTTACAGTAGCTTAAGCTTCAACCGCGTAGCTTTTATGGTACCAGAAGAAATCAAAAACATGGTACTGGAAGTGTCTTATTTCATCTTCAAAGGAAAGAAAAAAATCCCCAGTTTTTCTGTATACCCACAGGCCACAACTAACATTGCAGAAAACCTAAAATGTTGTTGATGGGACTTAAATCAGATGCCCATGGTGATGATAAATTACTAAGAATTCTATATCCCAACCAATCACAGTGTAAGAGCTATTAAGTTAATATGTGGGTCAAAAAAATCTAACTCAGTTTTGCCATCTGTAAAAATATATCATGTTTACCATATAACTAAATAAATACTTTTCTGCTTAAGAATAAAATGGTAACTCACCAGCTGTTTGCCCTCTTCGTAAAGTTGTTTTTCCATCTGATCAAAAACCCCAGACCACCTTGATCGATGTATGTCTTTAACTCTAGCGTAATGATGTTCATTGGTAGATGATGATTGGCTACAAATAATGCTATTTTCTTGCTCATTTGGAAACTCTCTTGAGACCAACAGAGGTAGTTCAATTTGAATTACAGATTGAAGTCTCTTTTTACTACGTTCAATTGCTGCAAATGAAAAGAAAAACATCACAATGTTTATAAATATAACAAAGCCTTTCTTTTATCCTTGCTGAAATGTAGAAAGTTGGAGGGGGGAAATGAAGAGACAATCAGTGATTATTACCCGCAAGACGCCCTCGAAAGTCTTGATAAAGAAGTTCCAACCATTGTGAAGCCACAGTAGCAGCTAACAGATAAAGGCATAACACAAATAAGCTCAAAGAGTTCAATCATTCAATTCTCTGATTGTCTACTAACATTATATTCCTCTTTCAATTGAGAGTGTCTTTGCTAATACAACATCTCTACCCAAATATAAAATATAGTTTTTACCTACTATATGATTTAAGACTAACCAATAACCTAAATTGAAGAAAAGAAACTGGTGTAAAGGCAAGAAGAGTATGTTTCAGTTGAAACTGACCTTTTATGGAGAGAGATGATATGCTTGTTTTGCTTGCTGACTCTTCAATGTTCGGGCTACTGTATTCTGGTGGCATGGAAGGAGACAACTTAACTGCAAATATGTCATCTTCAGAACCTGAGGTGAAATATGAAGCGCCAGATGTATCACTGCAGACCTTTTTATATGCAACGTAAATAGCATCCTTAGAACTTCCATTAAAAGTATGTGCAAGTTCATCTTCGACGGAAAGACTAAAACTAGGAACTCCTAGATCTTGAAAATTGGCAAGGCTATCTGTGTGATTGTTACCATCCTTAATTTCTCTCATTAATTCAGCCCCTGTAGTCTTCCTACTATTTTGAATCTTTTCAGACCTAACCAAGGCTTCGATTATAGAGTGCACCTGCTTACTGTTTCTTACATGAGTTATAATGCCAGGATTCAACCCATTAAGCAATCCACTTGGAGCTGCAACCTTGGTAAACCTGTTAATCTCTTCTTTCTTAGCAATCTCCATTCTTTTCTTCATTGCATCACTGCTTTTAGTGCATTTAGTAGTTCTCATACTAACACTTTTCACATTGGTAGTTTTCATATTCACACTTTTCACATTAGTACTTTTAATTTCTTTAATATTATTAGTTTTCTTTACACGCCGCTTAGGAGGAGGTACAGCTACAGGTGCAGTTGTTGACGTCGACGAGAGGAACCCATTTTGCTTCATCTCTTTCCACCTTCTAAGTGATTCATTCTCCTCTATAGGACCAGTCGAACTCCCACACTCAGAATCCTCCCTAGGTTTAAGCTGATTACAAACAAAAATGGATGGTTGAAAAGGGTTTTTAGGTACAACCTTATAAACATTTCTCACTTGAGACCCGATTTCCAAATCTTTGATTTGCTTATTGCTGCTGCTACTACCATCTACACGTAAAGGTACATTTTTGGGAGATGGTATTTCGGGCTCTTCCATTGTAAGATCAATAAATTTTGGGATCTCCTTAGTTTTGGGTACCACTACCACCTCTTCTTTAAGAGAAGACTGACATTGATTCTTAGCGTTTTTGCTTATTGAAGTTTTATCTGGACAGTGAGTTCCACTTCCTAGAACAAAGTAAAAAAGACCAATTCATCCTATCATTCATCTGGAAGGGAAAAAAAAAAAACTAGGGTTTGGAAATCAAAGTGTAAAATTACCTTGTGATTGTAAAATTGATTCGATATCACGCATTTTGATTCTCTTACTATCATGACCGTGGTCTATATTCTCTCCCGCTATATCTTCGCTACCCGGAAATTTTCGCTTTTCTTCTCCCAACTAATAGCAGATAAAATCAGATAAATAAATAACATTAAAAAGACGGCAAAAAACATATCTAACTGAAAAAAAAAATTTACACACCTTGGAATCAGATCTAGGGCTATCGGAGGATGGATCTGCGTTAACTCTCTTATTATTATCCATTCTTCTTGATCTCATCAAAGGTGAAACATAGAGTGAAAAAGATTTTTAGAAATGAAATGGAAAAAAAAATCAACTGAGTAGGGATTTGTTGATTAGGGTTAGGGTTTTGTTTAACTTTTGTTTGAGCAAGGAAGGGTTTGGTTTTTTGTTTCTGAAAGTATTCAGTTTTTTTTCTTTTCTGATATTTTGTTTTTTCTCTCTCTGTAGAGTGTAGATTCAAAATGTATATATATGAGTCAGAAATCACACTGGATCTGTTTTGAAGGGATTTAAAATTATTAATTCAAATTCAAATTTGGAGCGATTTTCATTTCCGAATACCGCTTCTTTTTATTTAGATACCTTATCTTGCCGCCATAGGGAATACAACTGGTTCAGGATATATCAACCCAAGTTGCACTCAATGAACTTTTTTGTTTTTTGTTTTTTGTTTTTTAAGCTTGCATTTATTAAAGAACTAGATTTAGATTACAATTACACGTGGATATTTAGTACCCAAGGGGTCATGGAAAATGTGGTATCTGTCTCATTCTCTTATTTATTTCGCCGATCATATTAGAGATATACCAAGGCGGTGTAGCAGGAGAGGTCATGAACCGAAGCAGATTTTCAGAATATGTTTCAAATAGAACTTTTGGCCGTTATCTTTCTGTTGTGGTTTTAGATGCTAGCAGCAAGGCCCAAATTTCAGCTATTAAAGCAATCGTGATTCCTAGTGATTGCGTCGTTGCCATCATAGTTCTTGCCTCAGAGTCCCTGCAAATAAATCCTGAACCCACCATACTGGGGTGCCTTCTTGCAGCTCTATCAGTATTGATCTTTATCCGATCCATGATAGGAGTGGACCAACCGACTTAGATTGTCATTACCTTTTTAGAGCTTTCTAACTGGTTATAAGACGGTGAATCGCCTGGAAGTACATGAGGTAGGGCTTCCATAACCAAGGAATATTCCTGTTGTTGTTTTAAAGTGCTAGCTAAAATTTCCTCGAAAGTTGTCTGCTTTTGGTTGTATACTAGGTCATTCCTAGATAGCCATAATGTTCAGAAAGGAAAACAGAATGACGTGATAGTTGAGATTGGGGACGATTCTTGAAGGAGATGAGAGATCGATGTTTGAGGAGTTATGGTAATTGTAGAATTCTGGATGAGATTTGGAATTGCTGAGAGCTGATTGAGTAGGGAGTTCCATGATGAAACCGCTATTGGGCAGTGTAGAAACAAGTGAGCCCCCGATTCTGGACCGGAGTTGCATTGGGGGTAAAGGTTGGAGTTCGTCACATGGATGTGGTTTAATATAGAGAAGGTCGGCAGACCTTCCTTAATTGCTTTCCACGAGAATTTGGTAACTGGGAGGGGTTTTTGATACGGCTAACTAACGTCTTAGGTTAGGCATTTGTATCCAGATGTCGTAGTGTATTTTTCAGATTTCAAATGCGGACATATAATTCTATTCTGAGGGCTATCTCGGGGGAGGTGAATGTTTATAATTCTTCGGGCGGCAAGAGGGGGTAGGTTGTTTATTTTATCATGTATCCTGTTATGAGAAACATGATCGATGATATCTTCTACCATCTGGATGGGATAACATTGCGCCGGGTCAAGGTTCGAGAAGTGTGGGATCCAATTAGCCTGGATCGCGGTTGTTAGACCATTTCCGATGCAATGAAATATAAGTTGTTGGACGACATACACGAGGGATGCTAGTTGCCTCTGAAAACACTAGGGGTACCAAAATACACCACCAACTTTTTCCTATATGGACAAAACTTAAATACAATTCTGGAAGTTCAACTTAATGAATCTCAATCGAGGAATAATATTCAGAGTTATATCTCTTTCTCTCACAATCAGAAAGTTGACAGAACCAAATCCATGAACCTGATATACGCGTGAGGGTTCTTGGATGATCTCAAAAATCAATATCCAATAATCAATCAAGTCGTACCCAACAAACAATAATGGATGTATCTACTTTGATTGATTTACGTACAACCTATGATATTTCAATTATAAAGATAAACAATATAATGCGGAAAAATAAAAAACACAGACACCAGAATTTTGTTAACGAGGAAACCGAAAATGCAGGAAAAACCCCGGGACCTAGTCCAAATTGAACACCAGACTATATTAAGCTGCTACTGTTAGAGCATAGCACCCACCAAGCGTTGGTATGTCAAGTTTAATTGTCATATTTTAGTGAATCAAAACTCATCTAAGAGTCGCTTGATTATGTACTAGAGACAACTTCGTATAGGTTAGACTAGAAAGTCTAGGATTATGAGACATACAAGTATTACTCGAAGACCTGAAGAATGTGAAAAAGTAACAATCTACAACGACGACGTCATCCTTCCTCTTGAGGTTAGTAATATTGACTTGAACTGTTTCATTCCTAACGTATCTTTCAAGTCGTGTTATATTGAAAACATAACTGCGAAGCTGTGAATGATTATTATACTCTAGTAGTGAGACATGATCACATGATCATAGTGTTAAGGAATTAGAATACGAAGTATAACGCTTAACTTTTGAACTTTGTATATATGACATCAATATAATCGTATGAATGCTATTGTGATTATGTGTATGGGTAAAGGTGAAGATTTCATCCTAGGAAACAATGTTTACATTTGTTTAAAGGAAGTACATTCATGAACTTGTTTTATGAATCGAAATGGAAATCGCTAGGCTTATTGGTTATTGTTATTCATTGCATATCTTTGGATTACCAAATCACAGTGTCTGACTTATGATTTGGTATGACTAGTTTTTATTAATTAGTGTATCCGATCCTAAGTAATCACCTGAGATGGTATGATCGATATT
The DNA here is from genome assembly GCA_023531105.1 of Papaver atlanticum. Taxonomy (NCBI): domain Eukaryota; kingdom Viridiplantae; phylum Streptophyta; class Magnoliopsida; order Ranunculales; family Papaveraceae; genus Papaver; species Papaver atlanticum. The sequence continues at coordinate 2,189,591 of JAJJMB010010045.1, read as the reverse complement.
TGTAATTGGTGTGACCGATCCTAGTAATTGGTGTGACCGATCACAAAAGAATTGTGTAATCGATCCTTGTAATTAGTGAAACCGGTCCTAGTAATTGGTGTAACCGATCCTGGTAATTGGTGTAACCAATCCTGGTGACCTGTGTAACCGATCACAAGCAATACCATGAGTATATGATAACCGGTCCTGGTAATTGACGTAACCGAACCTGGTAACTGATGTAACCGGTCCTGGTAACTTGTATGTTTGATCACAAGTAATCCATATTGAGGTAGAACCGATTGAACCCATGATTGTGATTTGATACTTGATCAATCACATAGTTGTCTTGGAATACAGATGAACCAATTCTAAGCTTGTTTGGAAGTGTGGTATAATCGATTCCAAGATTGTAAATATGAAAGAGGATTTACAAAGAAAAAAATGTCAACATACTCTGAACACGAACAGTAACTCTTATCTTTTATTGTTCAAAGATATTCCTTAATTACTCAAGGAGATCCCGATCCGAAATAAATTAAGAATCTTTTAATTAAGGTTGTTAGTTTTATATACTTTAATTACCAGCAATTAATTAAATGCATATCTCTAGAGAACAAAAATTAGTAATGTGCATTTACTAATTGGAGATTTTCTATTGAGAGATTTCGGAAAATATTGGACAAAGCATTTCCAGGAATTATGAAAACCGATTTTGGGCATTTATTGTATATCTTGAGTGTAACACCCCGATTTTCGGGCCCGGATCCCATGCCCGAAAACCCGAAGTGCTACGTCAATACCATAGCCGAAGCCCAGCTACTAAGCCCAAGCTCGTTAATTAATTTATTTAGGCTAATTTAGTTATGTTCGTTTTAATAATTCTATCGCAGCGGAAAACTATCAAAATTATTAGGAAAAATCTAACCGTTCATTTAGCCTAATTTTAAAGCCACCGGAAACAAAACACATTTTGGTTCTCAAATAAAAATATTAACACCGTTCAAGTCTTATGATTTAATTAATAATTAAAGATTTCAACACCAAATTGTAAAAAAAAACAAGACCAAGGTAGATTCCTAGAATTTTACAGGCTTCATACGAGTTCCAAATTTTATGATAATTACATGGATAAAATACTAATTGAAATTATTATTAGATATCAATTTTCCATAATTTATAAATTAAGTTTAATAACCTAAGACCACGGTCAAACATGAAGTTGACCAGCACTGCAGAAAATTAAGACTGTGATAGTCTGTTTTAGAAAAATTATATAAAATCAAGCACAACTCAAACTAGGATGCGGATTATCATTTTAGAAAGATAAAAGATAGATGTTTATTTTCTCATAACTAAGGTCTAAAAATAAGCATATCATAATATTAAAATAGGATATTTACGAGACACTTACAATTGTTAAATGTTTTCTGGATTTAACACTAGTACAAGAATTATTAAAAATACGTCTACGACTCGGAAAACTCTACAATTTTTATCAAATGTCCCTTAAGATGTTTTACATTTATTACAAAAAGAATCATACAAAAACCTATAGGAATTTAAATTGATAAACAATATTTTACAGCTTCGAAACTAAGATTTATTTACATCTTAAAATAGAATTTTAGGCATAAACGACAACTTTAAGCATCTAAATTCATTCTATAGGCTCCACGTTGATCAAATCCTTGTCATGCATCAAATCTGGAATTTTTGTCATAATACGACGTGAGTTTTGACACTCAGTAGGCAAAGAAGCAACAAAAACATTTTTCAATTCTTTTAATTAAAACAATCATGATTTTAACCATAACATATCTCACATCATATCATCTATACTGCAACAATAATATAATCAAAAATCAATTTTCACCGCTCGCCCCAGGGAGCCAATATCAACAAAAGAATCAAATAAATTAACTGCTCGCCCCAGGGAGCCAATATCAACAAAAGTATCAAATAAATTAACCGCTTGCCCCAGGGAGTCAATATCAACAAAAAAATCAAATAAATTAACCGCTCACCCCAGGGAGCCCCACGTGGGTTTAGGGAATCAAATCCGTTCCCAAAGATATCTCGTATCCCGTCAAAATATGTTAAAGATAATCATGCTCACAATAGAAATCACACTAAAATCATGAATCAGTAATTTTAAAAGCTTTAATCAAAATAGTTTTAAGAGTTGGTGTTGCGCCTACATCAAATGCTACCAATAATCTTAAGGAAAACGATGCAAAATACCGATCTAAAGAGACCCAAGCTCCTTACGTCAACTAATGCTTTTCCTTTTTGTTTTATGATCTCAGGTTCATCCCGCAAATAAACTTAGTTCTCTGGTTTTGTTTCTTTTTGCTGTGCCTTTTCTTCTTCCGTCTAAAAGATACTTTATAGGTTTCTGTGTTTAGGAAAACGGCGTCTCATTCTCTCTCTCTATATATATACCTCAAACCCTTTTTCATCCTAGGTCTCACAACATCCAAAGGCTAACGTGGACAAAAGATATGACGTATCAAATATGGCAGGTGGCAGCACCGACCTAATTTCTGCTCAATCCTGCCAGGCTTACTAGTTAAGATGCGGCTCATGGCAAGATAATATGACACTAATTTCTATGGCAGTTATTTTTTATAAAACTCTAATAGTTGACCATTTAGAAAATTCACTAATCTCTGGAAGCCCTATACAAAACCAAATCCCACTACTGTTTGGCTAAAATCCATAAGAATTTCACGTGTCATAAGGCCAATCAAGGTCTTCCCGAAACTTGAATGCAGTGTCCCCTGGTCCTCCCCATAACTCCCTTGACCAAAACTTTTATGAAGTCAACAGTATATAACCTACTAAGGCACTAATCAAGGCTACGTATAAGAACAATATTAAATTAAGAAAAATGATAGCCAAGTATCCTATCTTTATTCCCTTTGCTTTGTGTCTGTCCACTTCGTACTATTTCCATTCCCGTCAATTATTAAATAAAAGCACTAAGTTACCAAAATACCCTCTTAAGCAAAATGACCATTTTACCCTCGCAAATAAAATGACACAAATACCCTTTAAAATCCGGACGAATATTACAACCTCACACACTTCAAGAAATTTAGCCCCTAAATTTAAGTAAGCAGTGACAAAAAAAATTCAAAGTTAAAAAGAAAAACACACAACCGATTTTATCGAAACACAATTAACATTTATTATTGGTTGCGCAACAACTAACTTCGAGAGGATCTAATTGCTGCTCTGATACCAAACTGTAACACCCCGATTTTTGGGCCCGGATCCCATACCCGAAAACCCGAAGTGCTACTAAGCCCAAGCTCGTTAAGTAATTTATTTGGGCTTATTTAATTTATGTTCATGTTACCATTTCTGTCGCAACGAAATACATAAAAATTTATGTAGGAAAAATCTAACCGTTCATTTAGCTTAATTTTAAAGCCACCGGAAACAAAACACATTTTGGTTCTCAAATAAAAATATTAACACCGTTCAAGTCTTACGATTTAATTAATAATTAAAGATTTTAACATCAAATTGTAAAAATAAAAACATACCAAGGTAGATTCCTAGAATTTTATAGGCTTCATACGAGTTCCAAAATTTATGATAATTACATGGATAAAATACTAATTGAAATTATTATTAGATATCAATTTTCCATAATTTATAAATTAAGTTTAATAACCTAAGACCACGGTCAAACATGAAGTTGACCAAGCGTTGCAGAAAATCAAGAATGTGATAGTCTGTTTTAGAAAAATTATATGAAATCAAGTGATAGACGCATTTATGTGTCTATTTTCATCTCTATTGTGTCTATTTTTAGTACCCATTTTTGTACTAATGTTGGTATTTTATCCCTTTGTAGGTATTTTTGGGGAATAAACATTTTTGGGAAAATTGGCTCGAAAAGTTGTTAAAGGCTCCTGGGAGGACACTTGCTATTCGGACTCTCATTTTGGATAAGGGGTAACCCATTTCCAAGCAGCTGCTAAGCACAGACCGGCACTGGATAGGGGGAGGTCACATTTCTTCTCAAATTTTCAAAACAGATTTTGGCGGGATTTTTTTTACAGAAAACAGAAATTTTCTGTTTGGATTTTGGATGATTTTTAAAACGATTCAAGGGCTGATTTTCGTTGGGTTAACTCTGTTAAGGATAAACAAGTATGGTATGGGCTGTAGAATCGATTAAACAGGGATAGAAATCCATGTTGGAGCAAAACAGGGAGAATTCACAATTTGAGTTATTTTCGGTTTACAAAAGAATTTGTGAAGAGTTTACGGCAAGATAGGAGTGTATGGAGTCCTTATTCAGTCCTGGGAGAGTTTGAGAGAGTTTGGAAACCAAGTTAACGCGTAAAAAGAAGATTAAAATCCCATAACGTGCGGTGAAGAAAAAACGAAAATATTTGGATTAACTCGAGAGATTTTGTGTTTGGAGGCTATATATAGGTTGATTCGAGTCATATTTAGAAGTACGAACAATTTGGGGGAGTTTGGAGAAGTTTAGAGCTATAGAGAAGCGAGAAAAAAAAATCAACAGAGTCGATACAGAAACTTTTCTGCTGCTGCAAAGAAGAAGAACACGAAGAACATTAGACCTTCAGAATCAGTCGCAGTGGCAGACTTATTTTCAGTGAAAACGAGGTACGGTCGCATCTTCCTTCAGTCACCGAAGCTCTTCAGCAACGACTCGGACTTCTGTTTTAGACCTTCAGCAACTACAGAATCCGCTGCTTAGCACTTTTCACTCTTTTAATCAACTTTTGAACACCAAATATGTATTTTGAGCAAGTGATTAATATGAGGAGCTAAACCCCTTAGCCGAGGCGACGGAGGAAGCCATTGTTCCATGAAAAGTGGTATAATTCTATTTTAATTATTTATTGCAATTATTTTACATGATTTTTTGCATAGAACTTAAAAGAAAAATTGGTTTTTATTGAGTAGTTGTGAAGTGTTTTGATGGGACATGCTTAGTTTTAATACTTTTGATGTTTCATGCTTCGTGCTTACAATTATTACTTCAAAAATCTATTAGAGGCAAATATTAGAATCACTTTAAAGAAGAATATTGCATGAATATTGATTAGAGTTATCAATTAATTGGTCAATGGTGGAATCCAAAGTCTCGGTATTTTCTTATTATTGTCAAAACAAATCTATTTAATTTTCGAAAATCCTTCACAAGTTCGAGCAACGAACCTTTTTACCACTACAACTATAAAACGACATCATCAAGCACAACTCAAACTTGAGGCTTATCATTTTAGAAAGATAAAAGATAGATGTTTATTTTCTCATAAGGAACTAAGGTATAAAAATAAGCATATCATAATATTAAAATAGGATATTTACAAGACACTTACAATTGTTAAATATTTTCTGGATTTAACACTAGTACAAGAATTATTTTAAAAATACGTTTACGACTCAGAAAATTCTACAATTTTTATCAAATGTCCCTTAAGATGTTTTACATTTATTACAAAAAGAATCATACAAAAACCTATTAGGAATTTAAATTGATAAACAATCATCTCAACATCACACAATATTTTACAGCTTCGAAACTAAGATTTATTTACATCTTAAAATAGAATTTTAGGCATAAACGACAACTTTAAGCATCTAAAGTCATTCTATAGGCTCCACGTTGATCAAATCCTTGTCATGCATCAAATCTGGAATTTTTGTCATAATACGACGTGAGTTTTGACACTCAGTAGACAAAGAAGCAACAAAAACATTTTTCAACTCTTTTAATTAAAACAATCATGATTTTAACCATAGCATATCTCACATCATATCATCCATACTGCAACAATAATATAATCAAAAATCAATTTTCACTGCTTGCCCCAGAAAGCCAATGTCAATAAAAAGAATTAAACAATCGACTGCTCGCCCCGGGGAGACAATATCAATAAAAGAATCAAATCAATTAACCACTCGCCCCAGGGAGCCAATATCTGCCTCCCACAGATAAGCCTATATGTGTGATCTTTTTGATCGTAAATCAAGGTGAGACTGGAAATCGATAGCAATAGACAAAGTCTAGCTAACCTCAAAATCCGGACTTATGCTTCCCGAAGAGCAGCCTAGAAAATTATTCATCTCACAAATATTAAACTTGTGGAATCAACAAAGTCTGAGACGAAGAGTACTTTGATGATTTCTATCTATCTATCTTGATTGATGGAGCAAGCTCAACAATCAATCAAGATCAGGATACTCAAGCTATCAAGATAAAAGATAGCTGGACCTGGCTTCACGAATCCCTATGAAGTCTTTTTAGTCGTTAAACCCTAAAAGGGTTTTAGGAAGAGGACGTCTCTAGTTTACAACTAGGATACACAAAGATAGTGTAGGGATTCAAAGATCCAAGTTGTTTGAGGTTCCCCTTTTTTATACTTTCAAAGCATAGGTTGCTTTAGGTTTAAGATAAGATAGCTTTGGAACCAAGCAAACAATATCCACCATTAGATGAATCTTTGAATTTGATTAACATAACAAGATATACATTGTGGTTAGGATGGACTGTAACCGAACCGTGTACAAAGACACGTTCATGAATGGTTAGAAGAAACTAGCCAACTGAACTATAAGCTTGAGCATTTTCCTATAACACTTGAGACTTTAATCTTGAGTCACAATCATGTGATCAAATATGTCTATAGTGTTTTTAAATATTGTTCAAATGTTAATTATCTCACATAAATAATTTTATGTGCATTTGAAATTAATCGACAGGGTAAGTACGTGTACTTAAACCTTGTTCGTGAACATATTTATCATGGTACGTGTTACCCTTAAGACAATTTAGAGTTCCGGAACATACATAACTTTTCCGCTATGTGTACCGGGTATGGATACCACACCGGTTCCAAAACCGACAGTTCTTTTTTAGTATGCGTACCGTTCCGGGTTCACGAGTTCATTTAGTTTTTAAGTTATGCATACGGGTATGCGTACCAAAAAGTTGTTGTCGACATATAGCTACTCCGGTAAGTGTACTAGTTACATGTACTATGGTTCAGGATTTATAACAGTTCTCCCAGTTTGTAAGACTGGTATGCATACTGTCCCTTATCCGAAATTACAATAGTTATATATTTCTCTCTAAATCAATTTGAAACATTCCCAAATAACATCAGTGACAGATATCATTGTTCCAGGATATTTTCGAATGATAATCTTGAATCACGATTTTAGTTACAAACAATAAATTGTCCTTAACTGAAATTCATCAAGTATGAACAAATGTTCATTAAGCTTAGTCATATATATTTCGAGAACTAATTACAAAGATAACTTGACTCAAAATTCTTGATATGCAAACGACTGTCTAATTAGTTATGCGACAACGTCTCATAGATGGATGATAGACGCATTTATGTGTCTATTTTCTTCTCTATTGTATATATTTTTAGTACCCATTTTTGTACTTATTATGGTGTTTTATGTCTTTGTAGGTATTTTTAGAGAAATAAGCTCTTGCGACGGAATTGGCTCGTAAAGTGGTGTTTTACACCCCAGGATGAAGTACTAAAGGCACCCCAGAAATGCACCGGAAGCACCCCAGAAATACACCGGAGGAACCCCGAAAAAATGTCGGAAACACCCCAGAAAAAGTGTTAAAGGCACCCACAAAAATTACTAAAGGCACCCTAAAATTGGATAAGGGCGCCCCCAAGGCAGCCGAGCTGTTAAAGGCACCCGAGTTTTGGATTCAGGGCACTTCACCTTCATCATTTGAAAATGGATTTTTGGCGGGAATTTTTTTTTATTTCACTGGCAGTGTTTCGATCGATTTTTGATGATGTTATGAAGAGATTAAAGGGCTGATTTCTTATGGGTAGTTGTGATATGACCTAATAAACATGTTTTGGGCTTTAGGTTCGACCAAATTTGGCTGAGTAATCCGCAAGAAGAAAACAGGGAGAAACGAATATTTCACGTGTTGAGATGATTTTGTGGAAGATTTTGTGGAGTTTAGAACGAGTTTAACACATTTTCAGCGTGCAATAAGTGTGTGGAGATCAAACAGATGCGTGGAGGAGATAAACAGGGGAAGAATCACGTAAATATAATCCCCGAGTAAAAGAAAATATTTTGGATTTATTAGCAAGATTTTTACGTGTTGATTGATATAAATAGGTTGATTGGGGTCTCACTGAAGGGGGGGAGTTTATAGAGAGAGTTGGGAGCAGTTAGGAAGAACCAGAGAGTCGAGAAATCAAGTTGCAGGAAAACTCCATTTTCTGCTGCTGTGAAGAACACGAAGAACATTGGACGCACGCAGAACGTCGTTTTTCAACAGTGACAACGATAACTGTTTGTGGGTCGTATTGCAACAGTGTCAACAACACTTCATTTTTATCGTTCTCTGTAACAGCTCGGTTTGTAACGAACAAAAGTGTTACAAACCCGGTTTTTATCAATTTTTCTCCTATTTCATCATTTGAGAACCATTTTTGAGCATTAATAAAGATGAATTTTGAGCATATTTCCATGATAATGATGAGCTAATTCTCGCGTAACCAAGGCATGGAGGAAGCTATTTATGCATGAATAATTGGTAACTATTCTATTTTTCTCTAATTTGTATTTTATAATTCACTCAATCACTACTTTGTAGAATTTTAATTGCTTGCATAATTTTTCCTAATTAGTTGTGATTCAATTAGATAGGTTATGCTTTGATTAGATAATCTATGCTTAAGGGATACAATTAATGTTTGAGAATATGCTTGATAATTTGTGAATTAAGAAAAAGAAATTTTAAAAATAATTAGAGTTTGGAATCTTTATCATCATTTATTCATGTGTAATAGTGGAATCTAGTGTCTTGGTTATTTTCACTCTAAAAAAAACAAAAACAAATTTGGATTAAAATTTTCTCTACTTTTAGTTTAAATTAATCTAGCTTTCACAAGTCTTACGAACTCATTCTTACCACTATTTAAAATTACATCAATGGATAGATGAAAATAACTTGAGAAATAGGTGGTTCAGTCTTCACTTACCTTTTTTTTTGAAGAAGTTCTCCAAATGCTTAGGTTGATCTTCGCCTTCAAACGGTATAACGCAATGATGATTGCCGTAATGTTCGTTTCTTATCTTCTATCCTAATTTGAGACTTAACTAATTGTAGACTAGAAATCAAGATATAATTTTGACAACTAAATTTGACAACAAGCTTGAGATACCAACACTTGTGAGTTCGACCGAGCAATGCTCTAAAAATCTCCCCCTTTGTTAATTTTAGTGACAAAACTATCAACACATATGGATTAAAAAAAAAACTTCAAAAACTCCTCTAATCCATCATGCTTGATTTCCTTGGTTTCTTCAACTCCTTGAATTCTTCGCTACTTCGAGTTGCAATGATTCTGAACGTGTTCAACTCAACATCGTTGTTGTTGAAGATCCGTATCCGTAGCGAAAACAAATTTGAAAACAATTATTCTCAAACGTCGTTATACAGAAACATAGTATTATTATCTTCTCTAAAGTTCAATTGTATCATAACTTTGAAGTAATACTATGGTGATATGTTTCTCCACCTTAACCAATACTTACATCTTTTGCATAATAGGTGAAACCTTTAGATTATTGATTCACCCCCCCCCCCCCCTACATAATGATCCGTAAACCATATGCATGTAGTGCGAAACTACTAATTAATTCTTCCCCTTTTTGTCAATAAAAATTGGCAAAGGTACGAAAATCATGGGATCGTAATGAATTCAACTAAAAGATACTTCAAGATTTAAGTGTTAGAGCATAGCTCGGTTGAACCCACCAAGCATTGGTATGTCAAGTTTGGTTGTCATATTTTAGTACAAAACTGATCTAGAGTCGCTTGATTAAATACTAGAGTCAACTTCGTTTAAGTTAGACTAGAAAGTCTCGGAATGTTGAGATGTAAAATTATTACTCCGAAGACCTGAAGAATGTGAAGCAGTAATGACTATAACGAGGACATCATCCTTACACTTGAGGTTAGTAATATTGACTTGATCTTGTTTCCATTCCTAACATATATTTCAAGTCGAATTATATTGAAAACATAACATGTGAAGCTGTATATAAATAATACTCTAGTGGTTAGACTTGGCCATAACATTATGATTAAAGTGTCAAGGAATTTATTGAATTACGAAGTATAAACGCTTATCTTTTGGAACTTCGTAAATACGACATCAACATAATCTTTGTATATAGTCTCTTGATTATGTGTAAGACATAGGTTTGATTTCACCCTAGGAAACAATGTTTTATAACATTTGTTTAAAGGAAGTACATGTATGAACTTGTTTCCTAATCGAAAGGAAATCATGATTGGTCAGGTTCTTTATTGAATATCTTTTGAATGACCAATATAAGACGACAAGGTAGAACCTATCTTAACTTGTTGAGATTTGAGGTATAACCGGTCATAGCCTATATTCTGTAGCATGTTGTAGTCATTCACAAGCTACTTTGTGAAGTATGGTGTAACCAGTCACAAGCTTCATTGGGAAGTTAGTTGTAATCGGTCACAAGCTACCTTTTGGAAGTATGGTATAACCGGTCACAAGCTAATTTGGGAAGTTAGTTGTAATCGGTCACAAGTTTCTCTAGGAACCAAGGTGTAGCCGATCATAAGCTGACTCGGGAAGTAAGGTGTAACCGATCACAAGCTACCTCTGGGAAGCAAGGTGTAACTGGTCACAACTTGGTTTGGGAAGCATGGTATAACCGATCACAACTTACATTGTGAGGTTGGTACAACCGATCCCAAGGAGCAAAACCGAGTTTCCAATATTCACATCTCTATATGTTTTGTGTGAAGCTTGGAATTAGAGTTTGCCGAGAAACTTCTAGATGTCGACATTATTTGAACTTGTACATAACTCTTATCATTAATTGTTCAAAGATATTCCTTAGTACTCAAGGTGATCCCAGGTCCGAAAAATTGAAAAACATTTAGTTATGATTTTCATAATATATGTTTTAATTACCAACAATTAAAGCATATCCTCTGGAAAATATTATAAGTTAATGTGCTAGACTAATAATAGAAGTTTTCTAAGAGATTTTTCAGAAATATGGTTTGGAAATTAATTAGAAATAGGAAAACCAAAATTAAGTACTTTAATGTGAATATCTTGAAAATATTTTCGGTTTTGGAATTTCCTTGTTGTCCAAACAACCTTGGTGTATAAATACTTGAGTTTGCATTTCTTGCAAACTATCCTAAAAGCCAGCGAAACTTCATTCTTGTTGTTTCTGGTGGAGTCGTCTATCTGGAGAGGAAAGTACCCTAATTAGGAGAAATCTCCTACGACCGCTCGTTTAAAGACTTCTGTGGGATCAAGAAGCTCTACGAGTACCGTTGGTGGGAAACTAGATAATTGCATTGTTATTGTAGTTTTCGTTTATTGATTTGATTGACTAACGGTTGTTGAAACTTTTATTGCACCTAGTTTGTCTATTCGTGAGAACCTTCTTTTCTGATATAAGGCTCACTAAAACTAGATCAAAGTATTGACTGGATCTGTAGAATAATTTTCGGATCTAAAGACATCTTGTGATAATCCATTGTTAAAAGACTCTGTTTTATGTGTGATTGATCACAAGAGGATTCAAGTGGTGTTGTACAGGTTATTATTGAAGACAAACGAAGATCTGAAGATGATGAAGTTTTTCTTATTAGTTTTCATATCTTGTGAATTGTGTGCACAATGCTTGATCGGTTGTGATCCAACTAGAATCATGTTTATCTTTGATAGACTTGATTGGCTAGTTGCATGAGATCGGCATCACCTTATAGTTTCTCTTTGAGATCTATATTGATTGATTGCAAATCTAGATTTTGATTATTTCGGTAGTCAAAGTTTAGATTGATCTAACCAGACAAAGGAGTTTATTAGATTAAACAGAAGAGCCTTTGTCAACGACTCATTAATATCTTATTACCAAGATTGAATAGAGTGGTTACCAAAAAGATTTATCCTTTACTGTTTGGAATATGATCAAAAGTATTGGTGATTCACGTGTGTGACTCTAGAAGTCGAAGGCGCAGGGATACTGAGGAAACTAAGTAGCTAGGGGTAATCTACTTGGTCTCAACTATACGAAGTTGGTATTAGATTTTGTATAACGGCTTAATTCTGAGAGTATTCAAAACTGGACTAGGTCCCGGGGTTTTTCTGCATATTCGGTTTCCTCGTTACCGTATTATAATTGTTATTATAATTAAGTAAATTACACACGTACGTTAATCCTAGTCATTTGATATTGATCCTATAGAGTTTCGGTTTAACACCGTACCTATTATCAAGTGATCACTTTGTTGTCGTATTGTCTCGATTTCATATCCATAAACGATCACACAAAATGAATACCATAGTTGTCGTATTGTCTCGACTTTGTCCATAGACGATCACACTTGGTATCAGACTTATAGGTTGATAAACAAAAGATTGTGGTGTATTTGGGTACCCTCGTCTTTTCATTAAGGAAGTTAGAGATAATACATAATAACATAGTTAATATGTAACTATTTATATCAACTTTATTTAGATGATATCACATAATATGAAATAATTAGCGCTCATCTAGGAGATTTAAGATACAAGCATCCCCTGTAAATTCCACAGCCACACACCCCACAAAGTTATAACAATTAAGCACAAGTTCATTTAAGAACTCTCCCCCATTTGATGTCATTACCAAGAGAACACCATGAGTGATAATGAAAAAGAAGGATTTTGTCGGACATTAACAAATCGCATGGATTTGTATCCTGAACATCGACTTGAATTAATCTCAACGCCAGTTACGAACAAAAAGATAATTTTAATCGGTATGACTCAACATATGAAAATCTTACGGAGTAAAAAGTGCATTAATAATACAAAAGTGTGATCACGAGTAGATCGATACTCCGAGAAAATTTCTCAAAAAGTTTGTTCTATTTTTAATTTATAAAAACATAATAGATTTAACTTCTGTGCATATATGATATATTAGTTCAATTTACAAAAATTAAAAGACACATATATCTCATAAGACTTTGCAATGTATTAAACCAATTATGATTACATACTGCAAGTTCATCTTCCAAAAACTCTAGAATTTAAATAAATAAATCCAAAAACATGCAAGATGAAAATTGTTGGAAATAGCTTGTGTAATCACAATTTATGCTATACCAAACCCTAGTTATCCTTCTCAAAAGCAAGAATAAATTCTCACGAGTAGTTTCCTAGTATTTAAAATCTTTGAAAAATTCTTTATCATCTCCAAACTCCTTATCAACGACAAGCATAGGAACATACGGTTCATGAATGAAAGAGTTAGTTCCTGAAAACCTGGTAGGTTGTTGATTGACAATTGCTTCTTGTAGTTTAAGAGATTTTTGTAGAATCATCTTTAGTCCATGTACCTCCTTTTTTTTTTTTTTTAAAGTTCCTCAAGAAGAGTTTGAAACCTTTTCAGATTGGAGTGATTTGCTCTAGATTTCTTCTTATTCTTCCTTTTCCTCTTAAGAGACGAGTCAAAAGGATAGGACATCTCTTGTTCCTTTCTAGTTGGATGAGTTTCAACAACCATTGGAGCATAGATTTCACGAGAAGATGTTGTGCTTGGAGTTTCCATAATCCGAAGGAATAAAATGGATTTGTGAAACACAAATATATTGCTCAACAAGAAAGACTTCTGGTGAAAGAGATATGAGTCTTAAAGTGGAAGATATTTACCATGTAAGGTTTCAGAACAACAAGGGTTCACGTACTAGAGAAGATACATAAAACCTAAGAAGAATGAATGTCATTTTTTTCTTTCCTTAGGTTTCCACATAGATCATTACTTGAGACATATGTTAGAGTACTGCTCAGTCGAACTCGCAAGTGTTGCTATCTCAAGCTTGTTTGTCAAGTTTAATTGATCAAAACTATAGTCTTGATTTATAGTATACTTATAGATATGTCTCGGATTAGGATAGAATGTGTAGTTGAGCTTTAGACTTCACGGCGTTCATCGATTGAAGACGAAGATCCACTGAGGAGAACTTGGAGGAACTTCATCAACAAAAGGTATGTGGAGACTAAAACTTATCTATCACTCAGAAGTCTATTCTATTCTATCTCCTAATGAGACTAAGTCGTATAGTTATATAGACTTTTACATTATACACATTTGATATTTCGAGCTGAGTTTATCTCGCTTATCTCTTTCTCGAAATATGTGTTGGAAGTTTTTTGCCTTAACTATGTTCATCATTATTCTTGACGAGTTTAGTTGGCAACAATTTTTTTGTTGGAAACTAAATATTAAGTCAAAAGATGATCATGTGGAAATTGCCTAACATCTTACATGATTTGTGTGAGACAATCATTTGATGTTGACTTGGAAAGTTTCGTATTGATCATTCGATCACTTGAAAATTACTTGAAGCTAATAGTTTGTGTGAGACAGCTATTATCGTCTTTTAAGGATGTTTCAATGATTAAAATGGGAGTTTATAACAAATAACCATGTTTGGATACAACACGGTATGCATACCTAGTATGCGAACTGTTTTGTAGCGATTCAGGTCCGGGAGCCTTGTTTGCGTACCTAGTATGCGAACGGTTTTAACTGTTAAGGTCCGGGAACCTTGTTTGCGTACCTAGTATGCGAATGATTCTACTTGGGTTGGGTCCGGGATGGCTGGTCGCGTACCTGGTATGCGAACGGCTGGACAAGCCAAGGTCCGGAGCTTTTATTCGCGTACCTGGTTGGCGAACACAGTGTTTCAAGTTCTAAAATCGGTTAAGTATGTTTTTCATACTCATGAACAAATACATTTATGAATTAAGGAATGCAATCTTTGCAAACCGTGGCTTAATATTCATGAATTGATTCTTATATAAGTACTTTGTAGGATTACGAATCAATCTGATTTTGGTTCAATTTGTTCATATATATTTCTATGAGATAGTGAACAATTTAACAACTCTATGAGAAACACAATTAGATTCATTTGATTATCTTTCATGATTGATTGATCATCATATTTGATATAGAAGTGTTAGATTAATGTGGTTAAGACAAAAGTGTTCATATAGCTAACTTCGGTTAACTGTTATTGAGCCAACTCAATATAGCTAACTTCGTTTAACTGTTGTTGAGCCAACTCATTATACACGGTTATGATCGAATTTTAGATAGTGGTAAATAGGATTGTCGTTCACTCGGACTTTGTTGAGATTGCTTATAGGCTTAAATATAGAAAATACTAAAAATAGAGAAAATATACAAATTATGTCACAGGATGAAGAGATGATCGGGACTCGGGATTCCACCAAACTTCAATTTCATGCAATTCAAATACGAATTCTAAACAATAATACCTCATAATATAAAGTTTCATTGACTTTAATTCCATTGCCTAGAGTATATTTCGAAAGTAATGGTTGTAAATTTAAAGTATGGGATATCAAAACATTTAAGCAAGCATAACCCATCAATTGAAATGAAAATATTCAATGATAATCATAATTCAATTAAATAACTGTGCAATTAGTCATAAAAAGAATTAATATAATTACCGCATTCATGAAATTTGGTTTCCTCCGTTGTCCCGGTGATGAGGTTTAGCTCATTAGGTTGGAGACACACTCAAAAGTTGGTTTCATTACTCAAAAAGGTATTTGCAAGAAGAAAAGGTATAAAGTAATGCGTTTGTAACAGATATAATTGCTACAGAACCAACTGTTACAGAGAAACACTAACAGACTGTTGCGAATTCAAAAAAATTGTTACGGAAATTGTTACAAAGATATTGAATTTAGAACTATAGGTAACGGTTTCCGCGACTGTTTTTAAATGTTGTCCTGTGTTCTTCTTCTTCTTCTTCTATGGCAGCAGCAGAGACAAGCTCTGCAACTCCCGATTCTCTGCTCTATTCTCACCCTTAACACTCCATCCTCTCTCCAAGACATCCTAGCATCGTTTATATACCCTCGGGATCAATAAAATCTTCGTCATAACTCCAAATAATCTTTTTTTATTTCTCGGGAATATTTTCCTTGTTTATCTGTTTTTCAGCCAACCATGGGTGTAATTCATCTCTGCACGCGTATTATGGTGGAGTACATAGTCCATTCACGTAGCCAACACTATTTGGATCGATTCAAAACTCTTTTATCACACGCTAACCCACCGGAAAATACCCGAGAATATTCACTTCCCCTGTTTTGTTTCAATGTGGTGATTCAGCCCTATTCTGTCGAATCTGGAAGATGTACCAATCATGTTTAGCTGTAACAAGCCCGTGAAAGTACAAAACCATGATTGAGTCTCGGCCAAACTCCTCCAATTCTCTAATAGAACTTTCCCGGGGAAAATAAACCCGAGAATGATAATTTCTCCAAATCCATGATTACAGCCAATTCTAATCGAAACCAACAATCTTACCATCCCTGTATCGCTTAGTAGAGCAAACCCATTTGATTTCAGCCGTTGAATCTCCCTCTAACTCTTCCAAAATTCCAACCCTAATTTTTCCGGTGACTGCACAATTCTTCCCGCCAAATTCTGAAATTCAAAATGTTGAAGATGGTTACCCCTTAACTAGAGTGCTTGGGTGCCGATAGTAATTAGTGTACCCCTTTTCAAATGAGGTACCCCTTATCCAAAATTTGCAGTCCGAATAACACGTGTCCTCCGGGTGCCAAAATCAATTTTTCGAGCAACATTTTCCACCAGAGCTTATTTCCTTGAAAATACTTAATTATTAGTGATAAAATGAGTCCCAGCTAATGTATTTATGGGTGAAAATGTGTTGCACTTTCGTGCTTATCAGGTTACTCATATCTAAGTGAAGGTATATTTCATTTGTGTGTAACAAGCTAAGACCATCTAACAATGGAGATTAATTGTTTTATTATTAAGCAGACTTAGCTTGAATCTTAAATCAGGATTTCATCTAACGGTGAATATTGAATGCTTTGTTACTAAGTGATAGACGCATTTATGTGTCTATTTTCATCTCTTTTGTGTATACTGTTAGTACCCATTTCTGTACTAATTTTGGTATTTTATCCCTTTGTAGGTGTTTTTGGAGGAATAGGTTTTTGCGACAAAATTAGCTCGAAAAGTTGTTAAAGGTACCTGGGAGGACATTTGCTATTCGGACTCTCATTTTGGATAAGGGGTGACCCATTTCCAAGCAGCTGCTAAGCACAGACCGGGACTGGATAGGGGGAGGTCACATTTCTTCTAAAAATTTCAAAACAGAAAAAGGCGGGAAAATTTGTTTTCAAAGAACAGATTTTAGGGTTGGAATTTTGGACGACTTTTAAGGAGATTCAAGGGCTGATTTTCGTTGGGTTAACCCTGTTAAGGATAGACAGGCTTGGTATGAGCTGTAGAATCGATAAAACAGGGATAAAGATCAAGTTTTTACGAAACAGAGAGTTGCATATATTCTCGGATATTTTGGTTGATAACTGGGAGTACCGGAGGATTTTACGTGATGTATTGAGTCCTTATTCAGTCTACTGGAGAGTTTGAAAACCAAGTTGATGCGTAGAGAAGATTAAACAGGGAAGAAAAATCCCGTAACTTGAGGAGAAAAGAAAACCGAGAATATTTGTGGATTAACTCGAGAGATTTTGGGTATGGTGGCTATATATAGGTTGATTCGAGTCATAAAAGGGGTACGAAAAATTTGGGGAGAGTTTGGAGAAGTTTAGAGCACTAGAGAGGCAAAGAAAATCGAGTACAGAAACTCTGCTGCTGCTGCTGAAGAAGAAGAAGACAAAGAACATAAGATGCACATGCAATAGTCGCAGAGGCAGACTTATTTTCAGTGACAACGAGTTTCTATCGTTCCTGTCTACAGTGACTGAAACCCTTCAGCAACGATTCAGACGTCTGTTTTAGACCTTCAGCAACTACAGAATCCGTTGTTTTAACACTTCTCTCCCTTTTTAATCAACTTTTGAGCCATAAACATGTATTTTGAGATTATGATTAATATGAGGAGCTAAACCCCATTGCTGAGGCGATAGAGGAAGCTATTTTTCCAACAAAAAGTGGTATATTCTATTTTATTTATTTTATTTCAATTATTTTTATGATTATTTGCCTTGATTTATAATTGTTTGAATGATTTTTGTTAAGCAATTGTTATTTCTTTTGATAGAGCATGCTTAGCCATAGGTTTTTGATGCTTTATACTTTGGATTTACACTTGTTATTTTGAAAATCTACATGTTGCAATAGTTTAGAATCAAATTAAACACAAAAATTAAATAAATATAAATATTGGATTTAATCACTTTGGACTTGGAAAATAGTGGAATCTTAGCCTCAGTATTCTTTTAATATTGATATAAACTTTGTCAGTGTTTGCTTTAAATATCAGTGATTTTTTTTATATTTTAGTTTTAAAATTTAAGTCTAAAGTTATCCTTCACAAGTTCGAGAATCGAATCCTATTACCACTAATTTTACTACAACTAAAATTTACATCAATTTTTGGCGCCGCTGCCGGGGACTTGTTTTTAGGGTTTTAGATTTATTTATTTATTTTTTAACTCAATCACTCTATTTCAACCCAGCAGACATCAACATAAAAATTTGCAAAAACAAAAACAGAAGTAATAGGATGATTCCGAGATACGGTGAAACTATCATGTTATTTCTAACACCTGAGCTCCGTGCTTTTATGAATAGACTCTTATAGACGTTTCCATCTAATCAGATTGGTTCCTCAACTCCTAAACCAAAATGCTTCCATCCACTTAGATTGGTTAGTGCCATCCTTAATAGGCATAAATTTCTAGGCTCTGGAGTTTATTTATTGTAAAAAGTAACAAAAAGTTTCTACCCCACCCCCAAACTTAAATCTAACATTGTCCTCAATGTTTCTAATTAAAGAACAATACCAAAAGTATAAATAACATGAGGAATCAGTAGAACAAAGTCTACAAGCTAGTAACAAGATAGGACAAGAAAATAGTCAGTCTATTTCCGAGTTAAAAACCCAGGTAGGTCTGATAAATGAGTCTTTGAGAGAAAAAGGTAGGTTTCCTAGTCAAACACAACCCAACCCTAGAGGAGTTCATGAAATAGGTACAAAACCATTGAATCAATTGAATGTTATTAGAACCCTTAGGAGTGGTAGAATTGTAGACAATGAGGTAACCATGCCCGATAGTGAACATACTGTAGTTCACCCCTCAGGATCTCATCCCTCAGGACCACCCATAGTTGAGGAGACCGATAAAGTTTCTGATGATGTCAATTCAGTCCCTGGGAGGTCTGATTCTGTGCCTAGAGCCCCATTTCCCCAGCTATTAGTACCAACAAAAAAGGAATCGAACTTTAATGACATATTGGAGGTTTTTAAGCAAGTTATCATAAACCTTCCTTTATTAGATGCAATTAGGCAAATTCCTGCTTATGCCAAGTTCCTTAAGGATATGTGTACGCGAAAGCGAAAACTTACCATCCATAAGAAAGCCTTTTTAGCTAGTCACGTAAGTTCAATCATTCAGAACACCACAACTCCAAAGTACAAAGACCCAGGTTCCCCTACCATTGCTTGTACAATAGGTAAATTCCGGGTAGAAAAAGCTTTACTTGACTTAGGAGCCAGTGTGAACTTACTACCGTACCATATGTATTTACATCTAGGACTTGGTGAAATGAAACCTCCTCAGACTTACCTGTGATTGTAGGGCCATCTAAGAATAACGATCTAAAGTATGTGTTTTTAGGGCCATCTGAGACTTTACCTGTGATTATAGCTTCCGATTTGGATAGTGATCAGGAAAGTAGGCTAGTGAATGTACTTCAAGATAATAAGGAAGCTTTAGGGTGGACTATAGCATACATTAAGGGTATAAGTCCTACTGTGTGTATGCATCAGATTCATTTAGAGGAAGATTCCAAACCTTCTAAGGAGATGCAACGTCGACTGAACCCTAACATGAAAGAGGTAGTTCGAAAAGAGGTGCTTAAGTTGTTAGATGCGGGTATTATTTACCCAATTTCGGACAGTAAGTGGGTCAGCCCCGTTCAGGTTGTCCCCAAGAAATCAGGTATCACTGTAGTCCAGAATGATAATAACGAGTTAATCCCAACCCGAGTGACCACGGGATGGCGTGTCTGTATTGACTATAGGAAGTTGAACAAGGTCACAAGGAAGGATCACTTTTCCCTTCCTTTTATCGACCAAATGCTAGAGCGATTAGCTGGACATAGTCATTATTGCTTCTTAGATGGCTACTCCGGATATAATCAGATCGTTATTACTCCAGAAGATCAAGAGAAAACCACTTTTACCTGTCCCTTTGGCACTTTTGCGTATAGACGCATGCCTTTCGGGCTATGTAATGCCCTGCGACCTTTCAGCGTTGCATGATGAGCATATTTTCTGATATGGTAGAACGGTTTTTAGAGGTCTTTATGGATGATTTTTCAGTGTTTGGTTCGTCTTTCGATGAGTGCTTGCATCATTTGACATTAGTGTTGACTAGGTGTAAGGAAAAGAATTTAGTGCTTAATTGGGAAAAATGCCATTTTATGGTTAAATCAGGAATTGTGTTAGGGCACATCGTATCCTCTAAGGGTATAGAGGTAGACAAAGCCAAAGTTGATCTTATTAAGACTTTACAGGTCCCAAAAACCGTAAAAGATATTAGGTCATTCCTAGGGCATGCAAGATTTTATCGTCGATTCATTAAGGATTTTAGCTTGATTTCTAGACCTCTTTGCAATTTGCTTGCAAAAGATGTTAAGTTTGTCTTTGATGATGCGTGTTTAGAATCTTTTGAGAAGCTTAAGAATTTACTCACTACCACCCCCATAGTCCAGGCACCTAACTGGAACCTACCCTTTGAGATTATGTGTAATGCTTCAGATTATGCTATAGGCGTTGTGTTAGGACAGCGAGAAAACAAATTATTCATGTGATTTACTATGCTAACAAAACTCTGAATGATGCCCAACTGAATTATACAACTACCGAGAAGGAACTGTTAGCCATCGTGTTTGCCTTGGATAAGTTTAGATCCTATCTACTAGGTTCTAAGGTCGTAATCTATACCGATCATGCTGCTTTGAAATACCTTTTGTCTTAGAAGGATACTAAACCTAGATTGATTAGATGGATCCTCTTGTTGCAAGAATTTTCTCTAGACATTAGAGACAAAAAGGGTGCAGAAAATGTAGTAGCAGATCACTTGTCTAGGCTAGTTGTTGATCATTCTAATGATTCCCTTCCTATAAGGGATAGCTTTCCCGATGAACAATTGTTCTCTGTTTCCCAATCACCTTGGTACGCACATATAGTTAATTATCTTGTTACTGGTCGAATGCCTCAACATTGGGGTAAACAAGATCGTTCTAGGTTTTTAGCCGAGGTTAAGCATTTCTTTTGGGACGATCCTTATCTGTTTAAGTATTGTCCAGACCAGATTATTAGGAGATGTATACCTGAGAGTGACCAGTCCAGTATTATCTCCTTTTGTCATGAACATGCATATGGGGGTCATTTTAGTGCTAAAAAGACTGCTGCTAAGATATTGCAGTGTGGATTTTACTAGCCTTCGTTGTTTAAAGACTCCCATAGTCATTGTGTTTCTTGTGAGCGTTGCCAGAGGTTAGGAACCATTTCCCGTAGAAATATGATGCCTTTGAACCCTATTTTAGTGATTGAGGTCTTTGATGTGTGGGGCATTGATTTTATGGGTCCATTTCCTAATTCTTTTGGTTATCTTTACATACTTGTCGCTGTAGACTATGTGTCTAAGTGGGTTGAGGCGGTTCCGTGTAGAACAAATGACCACAAGGTCGTAGTCCAGTTTTTGAAAGAAAATATACTTACACGTTTCGGTACGCCGCGAGCTATAATTAGTGATGGAGGTTCACACTTTTGTAATAGACCGTTTGCTCTTTTAATGAAACAATATGGTATTACCCATAAAGTAGATACCCCATATCACCCACAAACTAGTGGTCAGGTAGAGGTTTCCAATAGGGAAATTAAGCGTATTCTAGAGAAAACAGTTAATCCTAATAGGAAAGACTGGTCGTCGAGGCTTACTGATGCCTTATGGGCTTATCGTACTGCGTTTAAGACACCCATTGGAATGTCACCCTATCGTTTAGTTTTTGGCAAGGCATGTCACCTACCTGTTGAGTTAGAGCATAGAGCCTACTGGGCTATTAAGCAGCTAAACTTTTCACTTGACAGGGAAGGAGCTCACAGAAAGCTCCAGCTCAATGAGTTGGACGAGATTCGTAGAGATGCGTACGATAGTGCTAAGGAGTATAAGAACAAAATGAAACTTGTGCATGATAAGAATATTTTACGAAAGTCATTTTCTCCAGGTCAAAAAGTTCTTCTATATGACACTCGTTTGCATCTATTCCCCGGGAAGTTGCGCTCTCGGTGGACCGGTCCTTTTGTGGTCCGTACTGTTTTTCCTCATGGCGCTATTGAAATTGAGACACCAGACGGTAGTAGTTTTTCAAAGGTAAACAGTCAGAGATTGAAGACCTTTTTAGAGCCTTTTCCTATAGGTGATGTTGAGGAAGTCCCTCTGGAGGACCCTGTTTACCTTGATTGACCATCGAGGCGATTTGTATGTTGTATATAATTTTTGTAGGTTTTTGATTCCACTTCACCCAGGTACTATCTTTCCGACTTCTCTCTTTACTGATTCCTCATGTTATTTATACTTTTGGTACTGTTCTTTAATTAGAAACATTGAGGACAATGTTAGATTTAAGTTTGGGGGTGGGGTAGAAACTTTTTGTTACTTTTTACAATAAATAAACTCCTGAGCCTAGAAATTTATGCCTATTAAGGATGACACTAACCAATCTAAGTGGATGGAAGCATTTTGGTTTAGGAGTTGAGGAACCAATATGATTAGATGGAAACGTCTATAAGAGTCTATTCATAAAAGCACAGAGCTCAGGTGTTAGAAATAACATGATAGTTTCACCGTATCTCGAAATCATCCTATTACTTCTGTGTTTGTTTTTGCAAATTTTTATGTTGATGTCTGCTGGGTTGAAATAGAGTGATTGAGTTACTAAAAAAAAAAAA
>JAJJMB010010045.1:2128851-2166405 GCA_023531105.1 Papaver atlanticum | reverse complement strand
AGACCAGACCAATTAGACCAATCGGAATAAATAACACTTGGATAGCAATATGTGTGTGTTCTCCCTGTCTCCGTCGCCTAAACAAGCGTGGAATGCAGGATCCACGGGAATTACCATGTAATCTGCTGACAAGAAGCATGCGCTTGGATCCAATAGATCTAATCATGTCGTTAAAAAAATAAAAAAATAAAGGTTTATTATAAAGTCGACCACTGGTTCCCTTGTATATGCCAGATGTGTTGATGTAGACTTAAGATTGTCGATCACTGGTTCCCTTGTATATACCAGTTGTATCGATATTAGTCCAGACCAGTATCTCAATCCACTAGGTCATAGGTTCATCTTTGCATTGAAGTCCATTCGCAACCATCTACTTCTATATCCATCTTCTTAATCTATTCATGTGATTTGTTTGATTCCGGATATTGATGTCCATAGTGCGACTATCTGAGTAGAGCTCTGTCACTTATATATGAATTTTAGTATACTTGAGTGCAAACTCATATACAGCAATTGGAATTTCGCATCAGGGTACTTCCTCCCGTAATCAATAAGTATGCCAACCAAGGAGGTTCTTTAGTGCATTCCAAGGTTCTGCGTAGATAGCTAGGGTCTGGAGTAAAGGTTTTGTGGGTACACCTCTGGTAAACCCTCCCGAGACTATAACTCGGCCACTAGGGCCACCTAGGGGTTTAAAGGCTTATTGCACATGCTAAGTGCAATCGACGATGCCTGCGACAGTGAGTTAGGATTTTATTTTGTAGTTTTGATTTGCTCGGGACTAGCAAATAATAAGTTTGGGGGTATTTGATAGACACATTTATGTGTCTATTTCATCTCTTTTGTGTATACTGTTAGTACCCATTTCTGTACTAATTTTGGTATTTTATCCCTTTGTAGGTGTTTTTGGAGGAATAGGCTTTTGCGACAAAATTGGCTCGAAAAGTTGTTAAAGGTACCTGGGAGGACATTTGCTATTCAGACTCTCATTTTGGATAAGGGGTAACCCATTTCCAAGCAGCTGCTAAGCACAGACCGGGACTGGATAGGGGGAGGTCACATTTCTTCTAAAAATTTCAAAACAGAAAAAGGAAGGAAAATTTGTTTTCAAAGAACAGATTTTAGGGTTGGAATTGTGGACGACTTTTAAGGAGATTCAAGGGATGATTTTCGTTGGGTTAACCCTGTTAAGGATAGACAGGCTTGGTATGAGCTGTAGAATCGATAAAACAGGGATAAAGATCAATTTTTTACGAAACAGAGAGTTGCATATATTCTCGGATATTTTGGTTGATAACTGGGAGTACCGGAGGATTTTACGTGATGTATTGAGTCCTTATTCAGTCTACTGGAGAGTTTGAAAACCAAGTTGACGCGTAGAGAAGATTAAACAGGGAAGAAAAATCCCGTAACTTGAGGAGAAAAGAAAACCGAGAATATTTTTGGATTAACTCGAGAGATTTTGGGTCTGGTGGCTATATATAGTTTGATTCGAGTCATAAAAGGGGTACGAAAAATTTGGGGAGAGTTTGGAGAAGTTTAGAGCACTAGAGAGGCGAAGAAAATCGAGTACAGAAACTCTGCTGCTGCTGCTGAAGAAGAAGAAGACGAAGAACATAAGATGCACATGCAATAGTCGCAGAGGCAGACTTATTTTCAGTGACAACGAGCTTCTATCGTTCCTGTCTACAGTGACTGAAACCCTTCAGCAACGATTCAGACGTCTGTTTTAGACCTTCAGCAACTACAGAATCCGCTGTTTTAACACTTCTCTCCCTTTTTAATCAACTTTTGAGCCATAAACATGTATTTTGAGATTATGATTAATATGAGGAGCTAAACCCCATTGCTGAGGCGATAGAGGAAGCTATTTTTCCAACAAAAAGTGGTATATTCTATTTTATTTCAATTATTTGCCTTAATTTATAATTGTTTGAATGATTTTTGTTAAGCAATTGTTATTTCTTTTGATAGAGCATGCTTAGCCATAGGTTTTTTATGCTTTATACTTTGGATTTACACTTGTTATTTTGAAAATCTACATGTTGCAATAGTTTAGAATCAAATTAAACACAAAAATTGAATAAATATAAATATTGGATTTAATCACTTTGGACTTGGAAAATAGTGGAATCTTAGCCTCAGTATTCTTTTAATATTGATATAAACTTTTTCAGTGTTTGTTTTAAATATCAGTGATTTTTTTATATTTTAGTTTTAAAATTTAAGTCTAAAGTTATCCTTCACAAGTTCGAGAATCGAATCCTATTACCACTATTTTTACTACAACTAAAATTTACATCACTAAGCTATCTTAGCTTTGATTGTAAGCAAACCTTGATTTGAAAGACTATATAAGGGAGAACTCTAGCAACTGGAAAACCTAATCCCGACATTTTTTTGTGTCCTAGTTGCGTACTAAAGTCGATTCTCCTTTAACCTAGGTTTTTCCAAAACCATATTAGGTTAACGACTTGAAGACTTCATTTGGGATTCGTGAAGCCAGATCCAACTATTTTCTCTGTAGTTACATATTATGATCTTACTTGTTCTATCGTATTGAGTACTATCTTCTCTAAGATTTGCTCAAGATTTATCTCCGATAGGTAAGATATAAAAAGTAATCACAAAGTTCTTCGTCTCAGACTTTATGGTTACACAGTAACTTCTTCTACTACCATATAGTTAAGGTATTGTGAGGTGATTGATATTTCTTGGCTTTTATTTGGGAGTATAAAACCAGATTATCAATTGGTTCCTGTTCACCTTGATTTATCAAAAGACGAAACAAAACTTCGTAGGTATTTCTGTGGGAGACAGATTTATCTATCATAATAGACTTATCTGTGGGAGACAATTTTTTTTTATAAGTCTTCGACTTTGGGTCATAGCAACTCTTATTTGTGGGTGAGATAAGCCAAGGGAATCAAGTGCGCAGAATCTGGCGTGGTTCTAGAGGCGTAAGGAACGCAACTGTACCTTAATCGGCGTGAGACTTGGTTAGGGCTAAACTACATTCCAGTCCGAAGTTAACTTGTTGTAGGCTAGTGTCTATAGCGGCTTAATACGGTGTGGTGTTCAATCTGGACTAGGTCCCGGGGGTTTTCTGCATTTGCAGTTTCCTCATTAACAAAACTTCTGGTGTCTGTGTTATTTATTTTTTGCATTATATTTGTTTATATAATTGAATATCATAGGTTGTGCGTAGTTCAATCAACTGGTAAATCCGACCTTTTTTTGTTGGATATAAATTGATTGACACTTGGGCGTTGGTCTTTGGTACCGTCCAAGTATTTCTCATATCAATAAGGCTCATAGATTTCTATATGTTTGATTTGCTGATTGATTTAAGAAAAAGCGATATAACTCCTTGATATCTTTCTTGGTTGAGCTCGCTTTATAAGATGGTGCTCTCAGAATAATATTGGAGTTAGTCCATACAGATTGCCAAATGAATTATTGGGTGTGGTTGTTATACCCCCGCTTTAACATAGATTAAGGTGAAAAACCAAGAGATGGACATCCAAGTAATAATATTCAAATTTGATCCAAAGCCCTGATTGCGCAGTTCTTATCCATTTTAAGGGCACATGAGACAAGATGCACATCTCAACACAATTAATTTGTGTTGAGGTGAGTGAGCATTAGAGTGCTCACCACTAGATTCCTGCACGGAATTTGTAATATCCTTTTTTACAGGACATTTAGTTCGAACTCTAATCTTCGTTTGAGATTTTACCTTAACCTTAAAATCAATCAATCTTTTAGAAGAAGAAAAAGAGTTAAATCTGCGTACCTTAGGATTGGGCTTTTGAACAAGTTTAAGAACGTTTGCCAAATGACTAGCCCTCCGTTGCAGTTTGTTGACATACCTTAGTTTGTGTTTGCACTTGAAACATTTTGTGAGTCTGTGACCCTCAATGGTACAATAAGGACATGCCGGTTTGGAGATTGATTCAAGAACGGCGTCAGAAGTTAAACACAGGGTACCTGAAACATTAACATAATTTTCATTAGTAAACGAAAAATCCAAAACATCCTCCAAATATTTTGATGAAGAGTCATCAATTAAATTATCAAGATTGACATGATCATTGCTACATTCATCAAAATTGATAATTTCTCCCAAGAGTGCTACACTTGATCCATCACCCTCTTTTGAATCATAATGATCAGATGTTTCATCAAGCGTTGCAGCAAGACTCTTGTTGCCAGTGTGTTTCTTACGATTTGGACACTCATTAGCAAAGTGATTGAACCCTTTACACTTGAAGCACTGTGGCATATCCTCATCATCAATATCGTTTGAATCTCTATTTTTGACAAAAATACGATTATGTGGCCTAGCTGACATAAGAAGCTTTTCTCTAGTGGACTATTTATTTATCTTCCTAAGAAGTTCTCTAAAATGTCTTGTGATCAATGAAACTGAGTTATCAAGATCTTTATCTGAAAAATCAGGATCAACAAGATTGTTCACATAGTTATCAACACTTTCACTTTTAAGAGTTTCAGTGTTTTTCAGTGCCTTGAACGCAATATCTTTCAGGCTTTGGATTGCATTTCATGATCAAAGATCTTTAAATTTCCAAATAGAGTATTTCTAGAAAGAGTTTGAAGGTTATTTCCTTTTATGATGGCATATTTCTTAGACTCGTATCTTGCTGGTAAAGATCGGAGAATTTTCATCACAATGTCCTTTTGGGGTATGGTTTTATCTAATGCAAAACATGCATTAATAGTTCCAAACACTTTTTGATTAAACTCATCAAACGATTCTTCACCAGACATATAAAGATTTTTCCAGTTAGAATTTAGGTTTTGAAGCCTAGCTTATTTCTCAGAGGTATTTCCTTCGAATATGGTTCATAAGATATCCCAAGCATCTTTAGACTTAGTGCACGATGTCACATGATGCTGAAGATCTTGGTGTATGGCGTGGATAACAGCGTTTAACGCTTCAGAATTATGCTTTCCATCACTTATCTCGGTTTTACTAAATTCTCCTAATGGTTTCGCAACAGTGGTTCCGTCTCTAACAACTGTTGGATGTTCGTTTCCTGTAACTACAACTTTCCATGTCTCAAAGTCACCGGCTTGTAAAAAGGAACGCATAGCAGTTTTCCACCTTAAGTAATTCGAGCCATCAAATGCTAGCAGTACGTTTATCGAGATTGCACTCCTGCCCATAAAGTCAAATTGCTTCAAACACAGACTTATTAGGTCTTAAACGTGTTTGCCTGCTCTGATATCAATTGAAAACACTGGTTGTACCAAAATATACCACCAACTTCTTTTAAGGAAACCTGTATGGAAAAAAAACAAAATACAATTCCGAGAGTTCAATTTAATGAATCTCAATTGAGGAATAATATTTAAAGTTATATTTCTTTCTCTCACAATCAGAAAGTTGACAGAATCAAATCCGTGAACCAAATCGGTCGAACTCGCAAGCGTTGCTATCTCAAGCTTGTTTTTAAAGTTTAGGTGATCAAAACTATAAGTCTTGATTTCTAGTCTACTTATAGCTATGTCTCGGATTAGGATATAATGTGTAGTTGAGCTTTAGACTTCATGGTGTTCATCGATTGAAGACGAAGATCTATTGAGGAGAGCTTGGAGGAACTTCATCAACAAAAGGTATGTGGAGACTAAAACTTATCTATCACTCAGAAAAGCATGTTCTGATCTTACTTGTTCTATCATATTGAGTACTATCTTCTCTAAGATTTGCTCGAGATTTATCTCCGATAGGTAAGATATAAAAAGTAATCACAAATCTCTTCGTATCATTCTTTGTTATTCCACAATAACTTCTTCTACTACCATATAGTTAAGTTATTGTGAGGTGATTTATATTTCTAGTTTGTTCTTCGAGAATATAAGACCGGATTATCAATTGGTTCCTGTTCACCTTGATTTATCAAAATACGAAACAAAACTTCATAGGTATATCTGTAAGACACATATTTATCTATCAAAATAGACTTATCTGTGTGAGACAGATTCGTTTATAAATTCTTCGACTTTGGGTCGTAGCAACTCTTAGTTGTGGGTGATATCAGCTAAGGGAATCAAGTGCGTAGAGTTCTACTGGGATTCAGAGACGTAAGAAACGCGAGTGTACCTTAATCGGCGTGAGACTTGGTTATTGCTCAACTACATTCCATTCCGAAGTTAACTTGTAGTAGGCTAGTGTCTGTAGGTGTTCAAATATTGGCTAGGTCCCGGGGGTTTTCTGCATTTGCGGTTTCCTCGTTAACAAAATTTCTGGTGTTTGTGTTATTTCTTTTCCGTATTATATTTGTTTATATAATTGAAATATCACAGGTTGTGCGTAGTTCAATCAATTGGTAAATCCAACCTTTGGTTATTGATAGAAATTGATTGATACTTGAACATTGGTCTTTGGTATCGTTCAAGTTATTCTCATGCCAATCATTTCACGGATTCTATCCTATTGATTTGCTGATTGATTTGAGAAAGAGATATAACTCTTGGATATCTTTCCTTGATTGAGTCTGACTGTCTAGTTGATTCTCTTGGAATTATATTGGAGTTAGTCCATACAGATTGCCGAACGAAATATTGGGTGTGGTTGTTAGACCCCCACTTTTTCAATTGGTATTAGAGAGGGCAAACACGATAAACATGAAAAGTTTGTGTTTGTTTGATCCTAAAGATTGTCCTAATGGGAAATCTCTTTGGGAAACTTGTTCTGTGCATCTGTAATGCACACCAAAATCCCTCAAAGATTGTTTAGAGTTTATTTTTCTCAAGACCTCTGGTCTCTCAAGATAATCTCTTGTCATCTGAAACACTAGAAAGTTTATATGATAGAAAACAATCTAAAGGAAAAAATAAAGGTTCCTTTTAAAAAGAACTGTTTCAGAAAACGTGTGAACAAAAGATCAAGGATATGGAACTTCACTAGACTGCTTCTCAATCTTTTTGTGGAATACTATCATGATTGATCAATCGAGAAAGATCTATTTATGGATTTGGAAAACTTTTTTAAATCACTGGAACGACTTGGTTCGATTAAGGATAAAGGTTGTACTGGTGAAAATTCTGATCCTGCCAATTCATGTATACATGACGTGTAGTCGGGTCTTGTTAACTACTCAGGTAAAATCGATAAAAAGGTTTCTGCTGGTTGTGTTGCAAGTTCCAGTTGTCGGAAAAATCCATTCCTTAATCATAAGAAGGAGTCTAAAAGCTCAATTAACCTCGAGTATCATCATTACTATGATTTTACTTATGGTACATTTCACGAATATCGACTGAAGAAGGTGCATGAGGTGTCCTCTGCCCATCTAGCCTATGGGTAACAAGATTGGCTCCACCCCATTTGTATATAACTTGAAATGGGGCAAGTAACGGTTTGATTAGTTGTGTATCCTTGTATTATGGGTTAATTTTGCTTTTGAAATTTATTTTCAAGAAAAACTCCGTTGGCAATTTTCTTTCTTCTGTCCACCTGAGGTTAAATAATGTTATGTAGTGTTCTACTATATTATTTATCACACTGTCATAATTTCTCCTCGGTGCGCGAACCTCATGGTTTAGGATTTAGAATTGGAATCATGTTTTCTTATTTGAGCCACCGAACAAGTACGGGTACAAGCCCACTACCAGGTTTTTAAGGGTTCCAGTACGCGTACCCTTCTTCTTCATCATCTCCTTGTCCGAGGTTTTTAAGGTTCCAGTACGCGTACCCTTCTTCTTTATCATCTCCTTGTCCGCGTTCATGAAGAGGAGCGTTTGTAGGGTTCACGAATCAACTCCATTAGAACCTGTTTGGAGGTCTAAAAAGGGGCAAAGGTTGGTTATCATCTTCAATGAGCATATCAAGTAAGATCTTTTTTTTTTTATTACTCTCAAATTTTAGGGTTCATGAAGAAAATCAATAATGATGATAAGAATTCAAAGAAGATGTAAAAAAATCATAATTCTTCTCTTATGGGTATGAACATACCAAGTGACCAAGATTCTATTAGAATTAGATTCATCAGTGATTCTAGTAGTAAGACCTTTGAAAAGATTTCTTCTAGTGGTTTCATTCTAGAAAAGAAATTGGAAGAGGAAAGTGGTCATAAAGAAGATTTGATGTGTTTTGAGAAATATAACCTTGGTAACATCTTTAATGGTCTTGGTGAAGGTTTTGACACTCTCACAAGAATCTTTTATGCTAACATCCATGATGTTAATCTTGATGACTTAGAATTCCAGACTATGATAAATAGGAAAAGGATACTAGTTAATAAAGAGTTGATTTCAAATATTACCATAATTCTATTGGGTAATTTTCGCCTTCCTAGACCAAGAGGAGAAAGACCATCATGTGAAACCATTTCAAAATAGTCTTTGTGGCAAGAATGTTGATTGGATAGAAGGGAAATTTCCTACCTATGTTCTTAGTCTTGCTTTGATGGTTTTCGGAAAACTTGGCATTTCTAATCTTTGTCCCTCCACAATTGAGAACTCTCGGTGGAGTCATGAATTTGCGGAGTTGGTCTATTTCCTTGAATTGGGTGCTCAAAGTCCTGATATTTATGGATTTATCATTCTTCAAATGGTCTCAATGACATCATCCAATAAGAAGTTAGGATTTCCATGCTTGATTGGGAAAATATGTAGTACAATTCCATTGCTTCCATTGGCAACTCTATTGGAGCTCCCAAACTTGTTCGTCCTTGTACTTTCAAACGTATGAAGATGAATGCTTGCAAAAGACAAAGATGTGATTCTCTTGACGGTTCTTGTGATCCTACCACCTTAGGTATTCTTCATCAAATTCGTAAGGGTGTTCGTAATATCAATTCCAAGGTAAAATGTGTGCAAGAACAATTATGTGTCATTGCTACAAAGTTCCCCGAAATCAAGGAAGAAATGGAAAAAGTTCAAGCCTCTTGGATGGATTCCGATGATGAAGATGATAATTGATTTCTCTAACTCTTATCTTTCTTATCTTGTCTAGGAAACTTCTTATGAGAATTTATTCTTGTGTTTAAAGAAGGATAACTAGGGTTTGGAATAGCAAATATTGTGATTACACATAGCTATTTCCAACGATTTTCATCTTGCAATGTTTTTGATTTATTTATTTAAATTCTAAGTTATTTGGAAGATGATTTTGCAGTATTAATCTTTATTGGTTTTATATATTGGAAAAATATTATGGGATATGTGTGTTTACGTCTGTGAACGATAAGTATCTCATATATGTCAAAAGTTAAGTCTATTATGTCATTATGCAAATATTGATAAAAGATAGAATGAACTTTTGAATATTCCGCAGTATTGATCTTTCCCCGATCCACTTCTATGTGAAAGTACTGTATGGCTCCGTAAGTTTTCACATGTTGAGCATTTCCAATTAAATTAATCATTAAGGTCCTCTTGTGGTTAATTTATTCGAGTTTTCTGGATACAAATTCATGTTTCATGTGATTTGTTAATGTCCAAAGAAATCCTTCTTTTCTTGTAAAAGTAAGGTCGCTCTTGTCGTTCTTTCGGGAATGGCATTTTATGGGGGAGAGTTCTTAATTGAACTTGTGTTTAATTGCCAAATCTTTGTGGGGAGTGCGACTGTGGAATATTTTAGGAGTTATCTTGTATCTTTATAAACTCCTTGATGAATACACTAAGTTTCGACTATGTGAAATCATTGAAACCAAGTTGATATGTTCCCTTTTAGTCATAAATAATCTCTTTGAGAATTTCATTATGATCCCGCTAGTTTTCGTACCTTTGCCAATTTATATTGACAAAAAGGGGGAGATTTATTTTGTAGTTCACACTACATACATATGGTTTACAGATCATTATGTAAGGGGGAGTGGTTTTCATTGTGAGATGAAGTATTGAC
The DNA here is from genome assembly GCA_023531105.1 of Papaver atlanticum. Taxonomy (NCBI): domain Eukaryota; kingdom Viridiplantae; phylum Streptophyta; class Magnoliopsida; order Ranunculales; family Papaveraceae; genus Papaver; species Papaver atlanticum. The sequence goes on along the minus strand of JAJJMB010010045.1, from coordinate 2,156,534 downwards.
TAAGGGGGAGTGATACATATCACCGTAGTATTATTGTCAAAGTTGTGATACAATTGAACTTTGATGATGTGTAATAATATTATGACATTGTATAACAATAATTGAGAACAACTGTTTTCTTATTGTTATGGCTACGAATCTTCAACAACGATGATGCTGAGTTGAACACGTTCAGAATCACTGGAGTACTTGGAGTGACGAAGAATTCAAGGAATGTTGAAGAACCAAGGAAATCAATCATGTTGGATGAGAAGATACAAAGTTTATTTATTTTGTAATCCATATGTATTGATAGTTTTGTCACTAAAATTGACAAAGAGGGAGATTGTTAGAGAACTGCTCGGTCGAACTCGCAAGCGTTGCTATCTCAAGCCAGTTTGTCAAGTTTAGGTGATCAAAACTATAAGTCTTGATTTCTAGTCTACTTATAGCTATGTCTCGGATTAGGATATAATATGTAGTTGAGCTTTAGACTTCACGGCTTTCATCGATTGAAGACGAAGATCTACTGAGGAGAGCTTGGAGGAACTTCATCAACAAAAGGTATGTGGAGACTAAAACTTATGTATCACTCAGAAGTGTATTATATTATATCTCCTATTGAGACTAAGTCGTATAGCTATATAGACTTTTACATTATACACATTTGGTATTTCAAGCTGAGTTTAACTCGCTTATATATTTCTCGAAATATGTGTTGGAAGCTTTTTGCTTTAGCTGCGTTTATCATTATTCTTGACAAGTTTAGTTGGAAACAATTTATTTGTTGGAAACTAAATAATAAGTCAAAAGATGATCATGTGAAAATTTCCTTGAAACATTTTACATGATTTGTGTGAGACAGTCATTTGATGTCGACTCGGAATGTTTCGTATTGATCATTCGATCACTTGAAAATTACTTATAAGATAATATTTTGTATGAGACAACTATTGTCGTCTTCTAAGGATGTTTCAACGATTGAAATGGGAGTTTGGAACTATTAACCATTGTCTGATATAACACAGTATGCATACTAGTATGCAAACTATTGTAATATGATTCAGGTCCGGAAACCAAGTTTGCATACCAGTATGCGAACGATTTTAACTGTTAAAGTCCGAGAACCTAGTATGCATACCAGTATGCGAACGGTTCTACCTGAGTTAGGTCTGGGACGACAGTATGCATACCGGTTTGCGAACTATCGGACAAAACCAAAGTCCATAACTTAAGTTTGCGTACCCGTTTGCAAACTTAGTTGGTTAAGTTCTAAAATCGGTTTAGTATGATTTCATACTCATGAAAAAATACATTTATAAATTAAGGAATGCAATCTTTGCAAACCGTGGATTAATGTTTATGAATTGATTCTTGAATAAGTACTTTGTACAATCATGAATCAAATCCGATTTTGTTTCAATTGTGTCTTATATACTTCTATGAGAATATAAACAATTGAACAACTCTATGAGTAACACAATTAGATTTATTTAATTATCATTTAATCTAGAAGTGTTAGATGAATGTGGTTAATACAAAAGTGTTCATATGGCTAACTTCGGTTAACTGTTATTAAGCCAACTCAATATACACGTTTAGGTACGGTTACCCATATCTAAATGAAGGTATATTTCATTTGTGTGCAACAAGCTAAGACCATCTAACGGTTGAGAGATATTGCTTTGGTTTTAAGCAAACTTAGCTTGAATCTTAAATCAGGTTTTCATCTAATGGTGAATATTGATTGCTTTATTTCTAAGCTATCAAACCCTGATTTGAAGACTATATAAGGAAGAACTCTAGCAACTGGAAAACCTAATCCCCACACTTCTGTGTGATACTAGTTGCGACTAGAGTCGATTCTCCTTTAACCTAGGTTTTTCCTAAAACCATTATATAGGTTAACGACTTAAAGACTTCATTGGGAATCTGAAGCCAGACCCAACTATTTTCTCTGTAGTTGCGTGTTCTGATCTTACTTTTTCTATTGTATTGAGTACTATCTTCTCCAAGATTTGCTCGAGATTTATCTCCGATAGGTAAGATATAAAAAGTAATCACAAAGCTCTTCGTCTCATTCTTTGTGATTCCACAATAACTTCTTCTACTACCATATAGTTTAGTTATTGTGAGGTGATTGATATTTTTAGGATGTTCTTCGAGAATATAAGACCGGATTATCAATTTGTTCCTGTTCACCTTGATTTATCAAAATACGGAACAAAACTTCATAGGTATATCTGTGGGAGACAGATTTATCTATCAGAATAGACTTATCTGTGTGAGACAGATTCGTTTATACAGTCTTCGACTTTGGGTCGTAGCAACTCTTAGTTGTGGGTGAGATCAGCTAAGGGAATCAAGTGCGCAGAGTCCTGCTGGGATTCAGAGATGTAAGAAACGCGACTGTACCTTAATCAGTGCGAGACTTGGTTATGGATCAACTATATTCCATTCCGAAGTTAACTTGTAGTAGGATAGTGTCTGTAGCGGCTTAATACAGTGTGGTGTTCAAATATGGACTAGGTCCCGAGTTTTTTATGCATTTGCGGTTTCCTCGTTACAAAAATTTCTGGTGTTTGTGTTATTTCTTTTCTGCATTATATTTGTTTATATAATTGAAATATCACAGGTTGTGCGTAGTTCAATCAATTGGTAAATCCAGCCCTTGGTTGTTGATAGAAATTGATTGATACTTGAACATTGGTCTTTGGTACCGTTTAAGTTATTATCATGCCAATCAGTTCATGGATTCCATCCTATTGATTTGCTGATTGATTTGAGAAAGAGATATAACTCTTGGATATCTTTCCTTGATTGAGTCTGACTGTCTAGTTGATTCTCTTGGAATTATATTGGAGTTAAACCATACAGATTTTCGAACGAAATATTGGGTGTGGTTGTTAGACCCCCACTTTTTCAGGAACCTACTTGACTTCCTTCAGATATGTTTCAATCAAGGTAATGGAATTCTATTTGTTTCGAGACATTTTCAAGTAACAAAGATATCAAGTAAACTTCAGTAATTTGGTCAACTACTCTCTCCAAAAGTCATAGAGATGCATAATTGATTATACCTCACAAGATCTAAACAAGACAATCTTAAATGTTGATCTTGGGAAAATACAAGGTCGAAGATGAAGAACTAATTATAGTTTAAATTTTTCTTATTCCTCGATAAATAGTTATTGAATGGTCGTATATCAGAAGAGATGGATCTTTAGAATAGACAGGAGAACTACGATGATTAAGATAAGATTCAGGACACCAAAATCTATCAGGTTTAAGATAGTCTGACCTGGCTTCATGAATCCCTAAGTGAAATCTTCAAAGTCATGACCTAATTATGTTTCAGGAGGAAACCTAGATTTTTAGAGGATGACTCTAGCAACAACTGATGCACATCATGTAGGGATTGAGAAGATAAGTTGCAGAGAATCCTCTATTTATAATAATAATCAAGGCAAGATTGCTTAAGGTTCGATTAATGTTAATCGTGATCAAAGCCAGTTCATGAACATGTTTTACGAATTATTTTGATCCCGAGAAATCTCAATACTGCTTTGGATAATTTTTACTTTGTTCAAGGAAATTTTCCCCATAGTTATAAGTCTCTAACAACTAAGAAACATACTCACAATAAAATGGTTCTAAATAAAAGACACATTGTAAGCGTGCAAGAAATTTTCCTTGACGTACAAAGAAAAATGATACATGCACGTATTTGTCAATATTGACCATGCACTATTAAGTTCACGAGCTAACCATATGGTCCTTGAATCAGTCTAAAACCTGAGTAGTTCACAAACTAGAATTTTTTGGTTCGCTCTAGGAACAATAGCAAAAGTCACTTCAAAACTGTTATATAAATTGTGAAGATCGGGGGATGACCAAGAAATAAGGTTGTTTACTTCTTACTTGTTAAAGTAAGAGTATTTCCTGAGATGTGATAGGCAAACTCTAAAGATTTGAAGTTAACAGGAGTCTACCTAAAATCGCATAGTTTCCTTACTATAATTCTCGGTTCGCGAACTAATTAAAAGTAATGTTATCAGTAGACATCCCAAAAGTGCACAGTTTGGGACAAGAAATATTTGTTGGCAAACTAAGCAATTTAGATGTTAAACTCAGTTCCAATTCTTGAGCAATGCACTGCAATCCAAGTGAACAATGGCAAGAGTTTTGTTCTGGAAAGACAAGAGGCTTTATGGCCAAGCTCCAAAGCTGATGTTTCCTTCACAATTCAAAATCAGTAACAAGAAGGATGCTACATTACAGGATATGTTGGATGTTAGTGATAATAATAGTTGGAATTTTGCATTCTGCAGGTTACTAAAAGAGCAGTAAATTGAAGATGTGACTCATCTTTTGAATTTGCTTCCAAATATTGATAGTGACAGTGGCAGTGATCAAAGAGTTTGGCAGGTGGGAACAAAAGGCTTTTCTGTTGCAGAATGTTATAAAGCCTTAGAAGATGATGGTTTATTTAGGTTTCCTTACAAATCTGTTTGGAACCCAAGAATTCCTCAGGAGGTTGCATTCTTTGTATGGACTTTGTGCTACAATGCTGCTCCTACTCTAGACTCAAATTCATATAGGAATACTATAATGGTTAATGGGTGCCTTTTATGCAAGAAGTCAGCTGAATCAAACCAGCATATCTTTCTTCATTGTGAAACTACCAGGTCAGTGTGGTATTACTTCTTGAATTTTTATAAACTGCAGTGGGTATTTCATGATTCAGTAAGAAGTAACATATGGGAGTGGAGAAAGAAGAATTGCAAGAACAGTACAATCAAGAGCAAAATTTGGGATTTGTATCCATTTGCAATTTGGTGGGCTATATGGATTGAAAGAAATGCAAGAGTGTTTAATGGGCAATATAAGACTCAGAAGGAATTGATTGATAGTGTAAAGATCAATATTTATAATTGGTGTGTTGGGACAGATATATTTGGAGACATTTCTATTAACTCTGTCTTGAATAACTGGGAGGGTGTAATGTCTTAGCTGGGTAGTTAGCTTCTGTGTTTTGACAGATTTTTGGGTTCTTAGTTTTGTTTGGTGGCTATGGCTATGCTCTTTTGAGTATGGTTTGATACTGTTGTTCCTTCCATTTTCTTTCTTTTTTCAGCTGCTCATTACCTTAGTGGGATGCTAATTTTTTATCAATAAATCTGCCCTTTTTGAGTTAAAAAAAAAAGCAATTTAGATGTTAACAAGAACATACCCAAAATCCAAAACTGTTCGTGAACTAGAAATTTTAGTTGAAGAACTCTAAATTAAAGTAGTTCGTGTCTAAGTCATATTCATTCGCAAACTAAGTCTCGAAAGCGATTCTCCTATTGCGTTCAAAATTCTGGATTAGTCAAATCTAGCTTGAACTTGAAGCTTCTTTTTTGTAACTCATCAAATTATACTAAAGTCATATGATATTGTCTCGAATAATCGAAAAGTCGATACGATGAGTAAATAGGATAGTTGGTATTCATATACCTTTTGTTGATGTTCTTATCACCAATATATTTGATAGATGCATTTTTGTGTCTTAATTAGTCACATTTTTATATATTTTTAGCACTTAATCTTTGTACTGACATTATCATTTTCTAGTATAGGTGTACTTGCGAAATTAGCAATTGTGGGAATCTCAACTTAATTTATCGTATGTGGCGTCTCTGTACGTATGATGTGCTTGGAACATGAGTTAATTTGTCCCATTTGTATATGGGTAGTGTTAGTTATCAGATGATACCAGCTGAAATATGAAATTCTCATTTTCCCTCCTTGTTCGTTTAACCCATTTCACTTGGAAGATTTGTTTCCAGTTTTGCCAATAAAGAGTTCGAAACGTGCGTACTAGTAGCTTCGTTCTACTCGATACATCTCAGATACAAGCAGGTATTGTACCATACAAGCACTTTTCTCCATTTGGTAAATGGTCGAGGTTTTGCTGCTAGCTTAACATGTTCCTATCTAGCCAAAAGCACTGGTCAAGCTTCCTAATATTACTTCAAACTTGATACGACAGATTTGGTTCGCGGTTTTTTTATTTATGGGTTAGTACGGTGGTTAGTTGTGGCCCCTAAATACTATTAGCAATTACAGGGTCCTGGATTCAAATCCTTGGAGGATTTTTTATGGGTTAGTACGGTGGTTAGTTGTGGCCCCTAAATATTATTAGCAATTACAGGGTCCAGGGTTCAAACCCTTACCTCCTCCAAGAGATTAAAAAAGGAAGTTGTACGCAATATAGAGGGGAGAGTTCCGAGTGGGGAGAGAGATCTTTGAGGGGAGCCAGAGTTAGTAGTTGAGTAAAAATAAAAATAAAATAGTGAGAGTATTTATTTTTCATATGTTCTTTTCTTTGATAGTTTGAGAGTGGAACAATATATATTGTAGCCTATTTCTATTGAATCAATAAAGAGGATGCTTCAAACATATCTGATTATTTCACCATGAATAACTAGTCTCTCCATAAGCAAGGTAAATGAGAAAGCCATTAATTCATATTTATGTGGTAGGCGAAGGATAAAGGCCATTAATTCATGTTTATGTGGTAACTTTTTTAATAATTCTGCTAATTCTTTTATGATTATTTGCATTGTTTTAATTGAAACACGTGATTTTTTTAATTAATTGTTATTTTATTTGATGATTTAAACTTAGGTTCAGTCTTTTGATGAGCCATGTTTATGATTTGTAGTTCGTGTTTGAAAATCTAATTATTTTAACAAAAGGAAATATAATTATGACTTATAATTTTTTGATGGGTTTAATCGAATGATGAGCCATGCTTATAATTTATAGTTCGTGTTTGAAAATCTAATTATAATTACGTTAAAATTTTCAGGATTATTATATTTTGTGAATCACATGAATATGTTTAAATGGTGGAATACATATCCTTGGTTGTTTTTAATAATCCTTATCATTATCATTTATTTTTAATCAACCCCGTTTCAAAATTATTTTTACTAGTTTAAAACCAATTCTTCGCAAGTCTCTGTAGAAAGAACTATATTTTACCACTTTTCTAAAACTAATAGTTTTCTTGACCTTCAGTCTTTAATCTTCAAGGGTTTCTCGATAATCTCTGAAACTCAACAACCTAAATCTAATCCTAGTCTGAGACTGACTTTGGTAGGCTTAAATCAAGAAATAGTTTTCGTCATCTAGTATTGACAACAAGCTCGACATTCCAATATTTGCAAGTTTAACCGAGCAGTGCACCAACAACATTTGCAAAATAACTTGATTCCTTTATTAATAATATTCACGCAGAATGGAGTCCGTTAACGTTGACTAAATCAATATATTTATCCACTAATTCTGAATCGCTTAAATTTGTATAGCTCGATCTTCAAAGTTCTTGAGTGGCTTTACTGTATAACAAAAAGACCATGGAATAAACAAAAACTTATCAAAGAAGAAAACTACGTGTTAGTCACAAGTACAATAAATAAAACAACTAAACTGATAAGTGCATAATTTACATATTCTTAGGGTCAAATACATATTAATATTTGTTATAATTTTTGCATATTACTTGTTATTACATTTGTTTTCTATCTTATGTTTCATATTAGGTGTATCATACCAAAAAGAGTGAAAATGACTACAAAACTGCTAAAAAGTGAAGTACTCCAAGTATCCAAGTGTCTAGATCTAAGAAAAGTGAAAAAAAAATGTGACGAAAAGGAAAAAAAACATCGAAAAACACAAGAACGACCAGAAATCCAAGTAGAACTCATTCAAATCCAGGAGTTCTTATCACGTTCTTTAAGTAATTGAAAATACGAAGCCAACGCAGAAAGAATAATGTCATTCCGAAGAAGTACGAACAAATTATGAGTAAAACGATGAAACCAATTTGGATTGGTTTCTGTTGGGTCTATTTTAGGCCTACACGAGAAAAAGTAAGAATGAATGCATTTGGGGCTTGCCTTGGACATGGAAATAAGGATTTTTGTTGGATCTTGAGAAGGTTAAGTGTCCTAATTGGATAGGGATCAAGAGGAGGTGTTAGTATTTAAGGAGGTTACGTTTTCTACATGAATAAGGATCAAAAGGAAATGAAAATATTTGATGATTATCAGGTTTCCTAGTTAGATAGACACCAATAGAAGGTTACAAAATTCTATATAAAGGGGAGCCTAAGTACAACTTACACACAATTCTTTTTACAACACATGGAGGCAAGAAGAGAGGCTAACACCATAGATTAAGATGAATTTTTTTTGTATATTTTCATGGATTTTAGTAAATCCATTTGTAGTTAAATTTTTGTTGATTAAGGATGAATTTTGTGCTCTAAACATCAAGCTTAATTAGTTATATCAATTTATTTCGAGTTTTTAATCATTAATCGATTATCTTTGCCATATCTAATATTTATGGGTAATTCTTAGATTGTTTGGAGTACACAATAAATTAATCTATTGATTATACTATTAATGCTAGTAGAATTTAGGGGATAAGAAACAGTCTTTCAGTTCTCTACACAAGTTGAAATCATGAGACCTTACAGAGGGATTTTGTGGAGCGACTGCGAGTGAAGATAATACCAGCAAGTGGACCTAAAGCTAAGAGTTTAACTACTGGGATCAACATAAATTCTCAAAGTCTAAAACATTCAACTAGGTTACACCTTGAATGAGATATTACTTCGTGGTTCAGACGAATAGAATCCGGTATTGGATAGCTTCCTAGATGACATTCTACGTTGAAGATAAATGGTTATAACAAATGATAGATAAGTATGTTGATTCAGTTAATGTTCGGCAACAACGAAGGACTTCCTTAATCATATTTTTCTTATATTTATTTTCTGTTTATCTAGTTTAATCAATCAATTCCCCTTTTTAGTATTTACTTTATTTTAGTTTGCTAACCAAAATAACATATTAATTGCACATCTCTTTATGTAAACGACCCTTACTACCGCCATATTACTAGTTAATTTGTGAGAAATATCTCGAGTAATTTGTTGCATTTACAACACGCATCATAAACAACAATTCAGTCACCCGCCGACGATACTTCTACAGCTTCATGATCCCAAAAAAGGCTTTAAACAAGTTAATCGTTGCTCCGCTTGAAATTAAAGTAAGGATATTCACCCGACAATGACTTCCACACAACTTAGTGTACTCTAGGATGAGTTTGTGAAGAAAAAAAGATGGTACCAAGTACACCTGTTAGAGCATTGCTCGGTTGAACCCGCCAAGCGTTGGTGTATCAAGTTTGGTTGTCATATTTTGGTATCAAAACTCAAAAGTCGCCTGATTAAATTAATAGAGTCAACTTCATTAGGCTGGACTAGAAAGTATAGAAATGCTGAGACATACAAATATTACTCTGAAGACATATCGACATCAGCGAAGACATCATCCTTCTTCTTGAGGTTAGTAATAGAAAACTTGACTTGTTTCGATTTCTATATCGTTACTCTCAAGTCGTTTAGATTGAAAACATAACATGCGAAGTTATATACATGAAACTTTAGTATTAGAGTCTTGATCGTGTGATTATGATCAAAATGTCAAGGAAGAATATACAAGTTGTTTTACAATCTTGGTATATTGAATTACGAAGTATAACGTTTATCTTTTAAACTTCGTGATTGCGGCATATATAGACATAATCTTTGTAACTTGTTACTAGATTGTGTAATGAACTTAGGATTGATTTCATGCCTAGAAAACTATGTTTGATTACATGAGTTTAAGGAAGGAGACATATGAACTTGTTTCTTAGTTGAAAGAAATCAAGAGGATTAATGGTCTGATTTTCATTGAAGATCTAAGGCAAGACCGATTCCTACTTATATTGGGAGTCATGGTAGAACGATCCTTACTTATGTTGGGAGTCATGGTAGAACCGATCCTTACCTATATGGGGAACTAAGGTAGAACTGATCCCTACCTACATTGGAAACTAAGGTAGAACTGATCCCCATAAGCAAAATCGATTTCTCTTGTCACGTACACTTTAGGGTTTGAGTGATTTTGGAAATTGGGTTCACAAAATAGGAAAGTTCAAGATGTCGACATAGTGAGGAATTTAAACATGCGCACAAATCGATACTCAAGGTGAGATCCCAAACCGAAATGTTTGAGAATCTTTTTATTAAGATTTTCGAATATATATGTTTTGTTTTTCCAGCAAGCAAAACATATCTTTGGAAGATATATTAGTTAAGTATCTTGTATGATAGCTAATATTTAGTTATAATCCAAGAGGGATTTCGACATGACTTTTGGATATTGGTTGGAATTAGACAAAACAGAATTTAGGTGCTTATTGCATATCTTGAGAATATTTTCGGTTATGGAAATTCCTTGGTGTTCAAACTAACTTGGTTTATAAATAGTGAAGTTTGTTTTTCTGACAAAATTTATCTTGAGGCAGGCACTTCATTTTGTAGTCACTGGTGTAGCCGACTAATTGAAAAAGCGGGGGTTTAACAACCACACCCAATATTTCATTAGGAAATTTGTATGGACTAACTCCAATATAATTCCAAGAGAATCAACTAGACAGTCAGAATCAATCAAGGAAAATATATCCTAGAGTTATATCTCTGTTTCTAAATGTAATCAGCAAATCAAACATAAAGAAATCCACGATCCTGATTATTATGAGAAACAACTTGAACGGTACCAAAGACCAATGTGCAAGTGTCAATCAATTTCAATCAACAACCAAAGGTTGGATTTACCAATTGATTGAACTACGCACAACCTGTGATATTTTAATTATATAGAAAAATATAATGCGTAAAAAAATAACATAGATACAAGAAGTTTTGTTAATGAGGAAACCGCAAATGCAGAAAAACTCCGGGACCTAGTCCATATTTGAACACCACACTGTATTAAGCCGCTACAGACTCAAGCCTGCTACAAGTTAACTTCGGACTGGAATGCAGTTGATCCTTAACCAATCTCACACTGATTAAGCTACAGTCGCGTTCTTTACGTCTCTGAATCCCAACAGGACTCTACGCACTAGATTCCCTTAGATGATCTCACCCACAACTAAGAGTTTCTACGACCCAAATACGAAGACTTGATACACAAATCTTTCTCCCATAGAAAAGTCTATTTTAATAGATAAATCTGTCTCCTACAGAAGTACCGATGAAGTTTGTTCTGTCTTTTGATAAATCAAGGTGAAGAGGAACCAATTGATAATTCGGTCTTATATTCCCGAAGAACAGCCTAGAAATATCAATCTCCTCACAATAACTTAACTATATGGTAGTAGGACAAGTTATTGTGGAATCACAAAGAATGAGACGAAGAGCTTTGTGATTAATTTTTATATCTTACCCATCAGAGATAAATCTTGAGCAAATCTTAGAGAAGATTGAAAAAGCGGGGGTCTAACAACCACGCTCAATATTTCGTTTGGCAATCTGAATAGACAGACTCCAATATACTTTCAAGAGAATCAACTAGACAGTCAGACTCAATTTATAGAAAAGTATATCAAAGAGTTTATATCTTTGTTTCACAATGTAATCAGCAAATCAAACAGATAGAAATCCGCGAGCCGGATTATCATATGAAACAACTTGTACGGTACCAAAGACTAATGTTCAAGTGTCAATCAATATAATCAACAACCAAAGGTTGGATTCACAATTGATTGATCTTAACGCACAACCTGTGATATTTCTATTATATAACAATATATAATGCATAAAAGAAATAACACAGAATTTTGTTAATGAGGAAAACCGCAAATGCAGAAAAACCCCGGGACCTAGTCCAGCTTTGAACACCACACTGTATTAAGCCGCTACAGACACTAGCCTACTACCAATGAACTTCGGACTGGAATGTAGTTGAGCCCTAATCAATCTCACACTGATCAAGGTACAGTAGCGCTCCTTACGTCTCTGAACCCCAGCAGGATTCTATGCACTTGATTCCCTTAGCTGATCTCACCCACAACCAAGAGTTGCTACGACCCAAAGTCGAAGACTTGATAAACAAATCTGTCTCACACAGAAAAGTCTATTGGAATAGAAAAATCTGTCTCCCACAGAAGTACCTACGAGTTTTATTTCGTCTTTTGATAAATCAAGGTGCACAGGAACCAATTGATAAACCGGACTTATATTCCCGAAAAACAGCCTAGTATTATCAATCACCTCACAATAATATTAATCGTATGGTAGCGAAACAAGATATTGTGGAATCACAAACGATGAGACGAAGATGTTTGTGACTACTTTTTATCTTGCCTATCGGAGAATCAATCTCGAGAAAATCTTAGAGAAGATAGTACTCAATACGATAGAACAGGGGAAGATCAGAACACGCAACTACAGAGAAAATAGTTGGGTCTGGCTTCACAATCCCAATGAAGTCTTTAAGTCGTTAACCTACAGGGTTTCGTGAAAAACCTAAGGTTAAATGAGAATCGACTCTAGTCGCAACTAGTATCACACAGAAGGTGTGGGGACTAGGTTTCCCGGTTGCTAGAGTTCTCCTTTATATGGTTTTCAAATCAGGGTTTACAATCAATGTTACCTTGGTAACAAAGCATTAAATATTCACCGTTAGATGAAAACCTGATTAGATTCAAGCTAATATCTTTCAACCGTTAGATCGAACTTAGCTTGTTATACTCAAATGAAATGTACATTCATTTAGGTTTGAGTAACCGTACCTAAACGTGTACACTCGGTTGGCTCAACAGTAGTTAACCTAAGTTAGCTATATGAACACTCTCATATCAACCTTATTCATCTTAACCACAACTAGTTCAATTGACTCAAATGAAACTAGTTATAGAGTTGTTCAATTGCTATATTCTCATAGAAGTATACAAGAACACAATTGAAGCAAAATCTGTTTGATTCACTCGAATCAATTCATGAACATTATAACCACGGTTTGCAAAGAATGCATTCCATATTATATAAATGTATTAGTTCATGAACAAACCGATTTTAGAACTTTAACCACTCAAGTATGCAAACGGGTACGCATACTTAAAGTAGCCGGACTGAGTTTGGGTTCGCCAGTATGCAAACGGGTACGCATACTTCCAAACACAACAGAAATTTCCGGACCCAAACCCTTCGCCAGTACGTGTACGGGTATGTGTACTTAGGTACTCGGAATTTCACAACTAATAAGTACGCATACGGGTATGCATACTATAGTTCCGGTCATGGATCACATACATGAAAGAATGCATATTATGTTCATAATCCAATGATGGTTAAGCGTTTTAAACTCTATTTCAATCATTGAAACTTTCTTAGAGGATGACAATAACTATTTTCACGAACTATTAGCATCAAAGCAATTTTCAAGTTATTGAAATAATCATAACGAAACATTGCAAGTCTACATCAAATGATTGTATCACACAAACCATGTACGATGTTACTCGGCAATTTTCACATGATCATCTTTTGACTTTCGTCAAGAATATAAGATGAACTTGGTTGAAGCAAAAGCTTACCAACACATATTTCGAGAAATATGTAAGCGAGTTAAACTCAGCTCGTAATCTCAAATGTGCATAATCGAATACTATATAGTAATACGACTTTTGTCTCAATATAGGAGATAGAGTAGAAATAGACTTTCCAAGTGATAGATGAGTTTGAGTCTCCACATACCTTTTGTTGATGAAGTTCCACAAGCTCTCCTTCGTAGTTCTTCGTCTTCAATTGATGAACGCCGTGAAGTCTAATGCTCAACTACACAATCTATCCTAGTCCAAGACATCACTATAAGTAGACAAGAAATAAATACTTATAGTTTTGATCACTAACATTGACAAACAAGCTTGAGATAGCAACGCTTGCGAGTTCGAACGAGAAGTGCTCTAACAATCTCCCCCTTTGTCAATTTTAGTGACAAAACTATCAATACATATGGATTACAAAATAAATAAACTTTGTAGCTTCTCATCCAAATGCTTGATCTCCTTGGTTCTTCAACATTACTCGAAATCTTCGTCACTTCCAAGTACTCCAATGATTCTAAATGTGTTCAACTCAGCATCATAGTTTTTGAAGATCCGTAGCTATAACAATGAGAAAACAGTTTGAAAAAGTGGGGGTACAACAACCTCACCCAATAATTCGCTTAGCAATCTATATGGACTAACTCCAATATACTTTTAAGAGAATCAACTAGACAGTCAGACTCAATCTTAATAAAAAGTATATCAAGGAGTTATATCTCAATTTCTCGATTCAATACTTACTCAAGCAAATAGAAATCTGTGAGTCTAATTGTATACAAGAGAAATTAACTTGAACGGTACCAGAGACAAATGTCCAAGTATCAATCAATTTCAATCAACAACCAAAGGTTGGATTTACCAATTGATCGATTTAACGCACAACATGTGATATTTCAATTATATAATAAAATATAATGCGGAAAAGAAATAACACAGACACCAGAAGTTTTGTTAACGAGGAAACCGCAAATGCAGAAAAACCCCGGGACCTAGTCCAGATTGAACACACACTGTATTAAGCCGCTACAGACACTAGCCTACTACAAACTAACTTTGGTCTGGACTGTAGTTGAACCCAAATCAATCTCACACTGATCCAAGGCACAGTTGCGCTCCTTACGTCTCTGATCCCAGCAGGATACTACACACTTGATTCCCTTAGCTGATCTCACCCACAACTAAGAGTTGCTACGAACCAAAGTCGAAGACTTTAATAAACAAATCTGTACCACACAGAAAAGTCTACATGAATAGATAAATCTGTCTCCCACAGAAGTACCTATAAGTTTTGATTCGTCTTTTGATAAATCAAGGTGAACATGAACCAATCGATAACCCGAACTTATATTCTAGAAGACCAGCCTAGAAGTATCAATCACCTCTCAATAATCTTAATCGACTAGCGAAACAAGATATTGCGGAATCACAAACGATGAGACGAAGATGTTTGTGACTACTTTTCTATCTTGCCTATTGGAGAAATTAATCTCAAGCCAATCTTACGATTGTACTCAAATACGATAGAAACAGCAAGATCATATCACGCAACTATAAAGAAAATAGTTGGGTCTGGCTTCACAATCCCAATGAAATCTTCAAGTCGTTAACCTACAGGGTCTCGGTAGAAACCTAAGGTTAAAGGAAAATTGACTCTATCTTATACAACTAGTATCACAATGAGGTGTGGGGATTAGGTTTGCCAGTTGCTAGAGTTCTCCTTTATATAGCCTGCAATCTAAGTTACCTTGGTAACAAAGCATTCAATATTCACCGTTAGATGAAAACCTGATTAGATTCAAGCTAATATCTTTCAACCGTTAGATCGAACTTAGCTTGTTATACACAAATGAAATGCACGTTCATTTAGGTTTGTGTAACCATACCTAAACATGTACACCTAGTTGGTTCAACAGTAGTTAACCAAATGGTTAGCCATTTGAGCACTTCCATATCAACCATATTCATCTTCACCATAACTAGTTCAAATGACTCAAAAGAACTAGTTAGAGAGTTGTTCAATTGCTTAGATCTCATAGAAGTATACAAGACACAATCTAAGCAAAAACGATTTTGATTCACTCGAATCTATTCATGAACTTTATAGCCACGGTTTGCAAATATGCATTCCTTAGTTTATATATGTTTAAGTTCACGAATAAACCGTTTTTAGAAAATAACCCACTCAAGTACGCATACCGGTACGCATACTTAAGTACCTGGATTGAGTTTGTTTTCAGTTCACAAACTCCAGCAGAAATTCACGGGACGTGAACTTCCGGCAGTACGCGTACAGGTACGCAGACTTTAGTTCCGGTTATCCTAAGCAGCAAAGTACGCATACTTTGGTTCAAGGATTTTGGACTTACACACGTATGAGTTCACATATAAAGTTTATATCCATTCAAGGTTATATATTCTAAACTCTCATTTCAATCATTGAAACATTCTTAGAGGATGTTAAATTAACGTTATTCACACACTATTCTTCATCAAAGCAATTCTCAAGACATTGAAATAATCAACATGACTTTCGTCACTTGTAAAGATCAACTTGGCCAAAGCGAAAGCTTACCAACACATATTTCGAGAAATAGATAAGCGAGATAAACTCGGCTCGAAATAGCAAATGTGTATAATCGAAGTCTATATAGCAATACGACTTTTGTCTCAAGATAAGAGATAGAGTAGATAGACTTTTGAGTGATAGATAAGTTCAAGTCTCAACATACCTTTTAGTAGATGAAGTTACACCATTTCCTTGAGTAGTTCTTCGTCTTTTTATGATGAACACCGTGGAGTCTAGATCTCAACTACACTTTCTATCCTAGTCCGAGACTTAGCTATAAGTAGACTAGAAATCAAGACTTATAGTTTTGGCAACTAAACTTGACAAACAAGCTTGAGATAGCAACGCTTGCGAGTTCGACCGAGCAGTGCTCTAACACAGTTTCTCTCAATCATTGTTATACAGTGTCATAATATTATTACACAGCATCAAAGTCAAATTGTATCACAACTTTGACAACAATACTATGGTGATATGTATCACTCCCTCTTAGTAAATACTTCATCTTACATGAAAACCACTCCCCCTTACATAATGATCCGTAAACCATATGTATTTGTAGTGTGAATTACACATTAATTCTCCCCCTTTTTGTCAATATAATTTGGCAAAGGTACGAAAACTAGTGGGATCCTCATGAAATTTTCATAGAGATAATTCATGATTAAAAGAGAACATATCAACTTTGTTTCGATGATTTCACATAGTCGAAACTTAGTGTATTCATCAAGGAGTTTATAAAGATACAAGAAAACTCCTACAATATTTCACAGCCGCACTCCCCACAAAGGTTTGGTAATTAAGCACAAGTTCAATTAAGAACTCTCCCTCATAAAATGTCATCCCCGAAAGAACAACAAGAGCGACCTTGCTTTTACAAGAAAAGAAGGATTTCTTTGGACATTAACAAATCACATGAAACATGAATTTGTATCCAAAAACTCAATTAAATTAACCACAAGAGAACCCATGATTAATTTAATTGGAAATGCTCACATAAGAGAACTTATGGAGCCGCACAGTACATACCCAAAGATGTGGATCAGGGAAAGGCCAATACTGCAGAATAATCAAAGATTCATTCTATTTTTCATCACTATTTGCACAATGACATATAATAGACTTAATCTTTGAAAACAAAAGTTCATCCTATCTTCCATCAATATTTGCATAATGACATAATAGGCTTAACTTTTGCAGTCAAAAGTTCATTCTATCTTTTATCAATATTTTCATACCGACATTCAATAGAGTTAACTTTTGAGCATATATGGGATAGTCAAGGTTCACGGACGTAAACAACATATCCCATAACAATTTGCAATATATAAAACCATAAAGATTGATACTGCAAAAATCATATTCCAAATAAACTTTAGAATTTAAATAAATAAATCTAAAAACATTGCAAGATGAAAACGTTGGCAATAGCTATGTGTACTCACAATAATGGCTATTCCAAACCCTAGTTATCCTTCTTAAAAACACAAGAATAAATTCTCATAAGAAGTTTCCTAGACATTGAGACCTCTCAAATTTTTTTATAGTCCCCGATCTCCTTGTCGTCAAAAACCATGAGAACATAAGGTTCATGAAGAAAGCAGTCAATTCCAACAAACCTTTTAAACTGATGCAGAACTAGGGCCTTCTGAATTTCAAGAATTCTTAAAACAATAGCATTTATTTGCTGGATCTCCTTCCTTGTTTCCTTCAACTCTTCAAGAACACCAGAAAACTTCTGAGAATTTGAAGGAACAGCTCTTGGCTTCCTCACATTTCTTCTTTTTCTTTTCAAAGTTGGAGGTAATGGAGATTTATCTTTTTCCTTCATGATTAATGGCTTAACAATCATATTAACATCTTTTCTATCATAAGACATAATGCTTGGAGTATCCATACATACGGAATTGTGAGAGGAAATCACAAAATAATCTCAACAAGCAGTCTTATGATAAAAAGAGTTTCAAGAGGAGGAAAAAGAAATGTAGGGTTACGGAACATTTAAACACACAAGTTCACGTACGCACAACTCTCAACCCTAAAGAGGGTAGAATTGTCGAGAATAACCCTCTTTTATTGACTAAACAGGGAAGTCTCTTCCGATATCAATTAGATATGAAAACTGGGAGAATTCCAAATTGGCATAAACACAGTAAAACCAAAAAGAGAAGAAAAGATTAAAACATTTTTCTTTTCCCAAAGCCTGAGGTGTGCACAATCTTGTCTCTTTTGATCAGGCACATGAGACAAGATGCACAAACCAACACAATCAAGTTGTGCTTGGGTAAACTATAATCTGTCCACCATATCCTTTTTGAAAGGAATTCATAGTACCCCGTTTCTCATACACTTTGGACCATACCCTTCTCTCTAGTGGTCTAGTCCTTTCTTCTGAAACTAACTTCTTCGAAGATGAGATTGGTTTACATACCTCGGGTGTTTTTTGAACAAGTTTGAGCTTGTTTGCTAATCGATTTGCTCATAGTTGAAGTTTGTTGATGTATCTTATTTTGTGTTTGTACTTGAAACACCTTGAGAGTTCATGAACCTTGAGAAAACAATAAGAACATGTCAACATGGAAGATGGTTCAGACGCCAGAGATGTGTACGCAGCTAGACACATAGTGGAACCTGAAAAATCAGACAGAGAGTTTCCAGCAGAAACAGATAAATCAATTTTTTCTTCCAGAAAGGTTGAGGTTTCTTCTGAAAGAATATCAAGATTGATGTATGTATTGCTACAATTATCAAAATCAATATTTTCACAAAGAAGTGCAACACTTGACTTTTCGTCCTCATTAGAATCATAGTGATCAGACATTTTATCAAGAGTTGCAGCAAGACCTTTGTTCCCAGTGTATTTTCTGCGATTCGGACACTCATTTGCAAAATGACCAAATCCTTTACACTTAAAACACTGTGGCATATCCTCGTTATCAATTTCGTCAATATCCCTGTTTTAAGGAGGAACACGATTATGAGGTTTAACTGATGACTTAGGTTTATCTCTGGAGAACAGTTTACTTCTCTTCAAAAGAAGATCTCTAAACTGTCTTGTGATCAAGGAAACTGACTTGTCAAGATCTTCATCTGAAGAATCAGTCTCAGAAAGATCATCTTCAGAGATGCAAACACTTTTACTTTTATCAAGTAATTTAGTGTTCTTTTGTGCTTTGAAGGCAATATCCTTTCCAGATTTGGATGTATCCTCATGATCAAAGATCTTTAACTTCCCAACCATAGAATTTCTAGAAAGAGTTGCAAGGTTATTTCCCTCAACGATGGCATGCTTCTTAGAATCGTATCTAGATGGCAGTGATCTGAGAATTTTCATAATAATGTCCTTTTCAGGAATAGTCTTACCCAATGCAAAAGATGCATTAACAATTTCAGACACTTTGTGATTAAAATAATTAAATGAATCTTCATCTGCCATACAAAGGTTTTCCCAATCAGAATTTAGGTTTTGAAGCCTAGCTTCCTTTTCACAGGTATTCCCTTCAAATACAGTTTCCAAGATATCCCAAGCATCTTTAGACTTTGTGCAAGTAGTCACATGATGCTGGAGATCTGGGGTAACGGCATGGATGATAGCATTTAACCCGTAAGAATTTTGCTTTGCAGCAAGAACTTCTAAAGGATCATACTCACCAATATCCTTTGAAGTAGTTACACCATTCACTGTAATTAAGGGAGGATCATAGCCATTAACAACCCTAACCCATGATTGAAAATCACGCTTGAAGAAAGGCACGCATAACAATTTTCCACCATAAATAATTTGAGCCATCAAAGACTGGTGGTACGTTTATAGAGATAGTACTTCTGTCCATATTCAGATCGCTACAAACACAGACTTATGAGGTCCTAAATGTGTTTTCCTGCTCTGATACCAACTGAAAAAACGGGGGTCTAACAACCACACCCAATATTTCGTTCGACAATCTGAATAGACAGACTCCAATATACTTTCAAGAGAATCAACTAGACAATTAGACTCAATCTATAGAAAAGTCTATCAAAGAGTTTATATCTCTGTTTCACAATGTAATCAGCAAATCAAAAAGATAGAAATCCGCGAGCCTGATTATAATGTGAAACAACTTGAACGGTACCAAAGACCAATGTTCAATTGTCAATCAATATAATCAACAACCAAAGGTTGGATTCACAATTGATTGATCTTAACGCATAACCTTGCGAGTTCGACCGAGCAGTGCTCTAACAATCTCCCCCTTTGTCAATTATAGTGACAAAACTATCAATACATATCGATTACAAAATAAATAAACTTTGTAGCTTCTCATCCAAATGCTTGATTTCCTTGGTTCTTCAACATTCCTTGAATTCTTCGTCACTCCAAGTACTCCAGTGATTCTGAACGTGTTCAACTCAGCATCATAGTTGTTGAAGATCCGTAGCCATAACATAAGAAAAATGATATTCTCAATTATTGTTATACAGTGTCATAGTATTATTACACAACATCAAAGTTCAATTGTATCACAACTTTGACAATAGTAATACGGTGATATGTATCATTCCCCCTTAGTCAATACTTCATCTCATAATGAAAACCTTACATAATGATCCGTAAACCATATGTATGTAGTGTGAACTACAAAATAATTCTCCCCCTTTTTGTCAATATAAATTGGCAAAGGTACGAAAACTAGCGGGATCATAATGAAATTTTCAAAAAGATTATTCATGACAAAAAGAGAACATATCAACTTTTTTTCGATGATTTCACATAGTCGAAACTTAGTGTATTCATCAAGGAGTTTATAAAGATACAAGATAACTCGTACAATATTCCATAGCTGCACTCCCCACAAATATTTGGCAATTAAGCACAAGTTCAATTAGGAACTCTCTCCCATAAAATATCATTCCCGAAAGAACAACAAGAGCGACCTTACTTTTACAAGAAAAGAAGGATTTCTTTGGACATTAACAAATCACATGAAACAGGAATTTGTATCCAGTAAACTCGAACAAATTAACCAAAAGAGAACCTTAATGATTAATTTAATCGGAAATGCTCAACATAAGAAAACTTATGGAGCCATACAGTACTTTCACATAGAAGTGGATCAGGGAAAGATCAATACCGTGGAATATTCAAAAGTTCATTCTATCTTTTATCAATATTTGCATAAAAACATAATAGACTTAACTTTTGACATATATAGCTAAACTTCTTATGGATTTAACATATTTAGCAATTCAATTGAAAGATAAAATCATTCAAGGCTTATATATCATTAAGGTTATTACAACCATTAAAAGATAACAGTTTTAATAAGTTCGACATAAGAAGTTCAACCAATGAAGAGTTAAAACAAATCAAAAGCATTTAACCCAAGTTCTCATAAAAGTCCATTGCAATTTCATCAAACTTCTTAATCAGTTCTTGATAAACTTTCGAAGCATAATCCACTTGCTCTTTCAAACATTCAACTTCATGTCGAAGACGAATGATCTCAGGATTCGGAGAAGATAGAGTTCTAGCTGGAGTTCTGCACATATTTTCGATGCTTTTGATGGACAAGATTTTTGGTCCTCCAAGACTTGTTCCAACAGAAATAATACCATAATGACTGCAAATCCTTGAGATGAGACAAGGAAAGCCAGGAGTCTTCTTTGAAGTCTGTCTTAGACTTATCATCTGACGAATAATAATCCCACAGAAGTCAATCTCCCTCCCTTCAACAATGTAGTAGGCCAACTAAGCAAGAGGTCTGGTCCATAATTGTTTGTCAATTGTGTTGGGCATCAAATTTGCCACTAGTAGTTTTCCAGCAACCTTGAGAAACAGCTTAGCAGCATGAACATCAATCTTACCATCCCTCCAGGAAACATCCTTTGCAAGAACAAAGTTTGAGAGCTCATTTGGAGAAGGTCTCAAATACTCAGCTTGCAGTAATTAAAAATCACCAACCCGGGTCAAGTTCAAAAGCTCAGCAATGATTTGACAATTCACAAGAATAATATTTCCCAAAACAATGGTTTTGAAAGAGCAGTTGACCGTGTCAGGTTCATGCAGGTTTGCATAAAATTGAGCTGTCATTTTTATATGGGTCGTTCCCATGGGTCGAAAAATTATACCCCATTCAAGATTTTCAAAGAAACCAGAAAGATGTTCTACCCTAAGTTCTGAGGGATTATATATCCTTTCCATAATAGACATTTTTGTATTATATTCCATATAATAATCATGAGCCTCGGTGTCAACAGACCTAGTTTGCAAGCTTGGGTCATAAAACGTTTCTTCACGATTTTGAACACCCGAACTCTCACCATGACATGGTATCTTCCTAGATGCCATTGAGAATTGAAGAAAACTTAAAGTGATGGAGAAGAACTTACCGGGTGCACGAACTGCCGTTAATGGTGGAGCTCCGGAACCAGAAGATATGAAGAAACAAAGGAAATCCCGTAGAATGGTTTCCTGTTGCGAATTCAAAGGTAACAAGAACACTCAAAACAAGTGAGAAATGAGGTTTTTAGGAATTAAGAGTTAGCAAACTCTTGAGTTTTCTTTCACTGAGTTCTCGAACAAGAGAAGATGGAGAAGAAAACAAGAGAGGAACTTCTCTTTATACGTGCAGCCGACCGAACAGTTCATGAACCGGTAAATCAAGTCCATGTACCGGAACCAACCAGTTCTGGTTCGTAGCCTGTTTCACACATGTGAACCGCACGCGATGGGTCAAGAGCTAAATGGTTTTATTCAAAAACTTGTTTAGGTGAAATATGAGAACTAAGCACGAGTTCGATCAGATTCAATATCTTGACCCCATGAAGAAACCTCTTTCCAGCAGCTTTTTCACAAGGATGGGTTATGGAATACCCAATGGAATGATTAGTAAAAGCCTTACAGAATCCTAGACAACCCAAGAAAAATCTTTGATGTCTAGTTTTGGATTCCCCTTTTAGCAACAACTGGATTTTTTTTCCAGCATAACGTAAGGGAACTTCCTTTAAAAAGAAAGACATCTTAGCGTTTTTGCTACAGATTATCACCCTGTAGTTTTGAAAAGATGTTTCCGGAATAGATTCATGTAATGAATCATGTTCTAGAAAGATATTTTCAGATGAAATAGACATATGCTTCTTTAGTATTACATTTGTTGTGCAACACGGGAGAGAAGAAGTACACTCATTTATCACTGAATCAATATCAATATCAACCAGAATATAATTCATTATAATATGATTTAGTCTACTGAGAGAGTCTTGTTCCTTTTGGAGAACTTACTCAACATCAAGAGACAGGTTCTCAAGGAGATTTCCGATATCTGAAAACACTTCAAGTGAATTTATTCCAGGAGGCGGATGAGACAGAATATCTCCTACATATTTAATAAAATCAGACATAGAACCAAATTCAGTGTCTTCTGGATCTGGTGGTACGTTTATAGAGATAACGCTTTTGTCCATAGAGTCAGATTGCTACAAACACATACTTATGAGGTCTTAAACGTGTTTTCATGCTCTGATACTGATTGAAAAAGCGGGGGTCTAACAACCACACCCAATATTTCGTTAGGAAATCCGTATGGACTAATTCCAATATAATTCCAAGAGAATCAACTAGACAATCAGACTCAATCAAGAAATATATATCCAAGAGTTATATATCTGTTTCTCAATGTAATCAGTAAATCAAACAAATAGAATTCCGCGAGCCTAATTTTTATGAGAAACAACTTGAACGGTACCAAAGACCAATGTTCAAGTGTCAATAAATTTCAATCAACAAACAAAGGTTGGATTTACCAATTGATTGAACTACGCACAACCTGTGATATTTCAATTATATAGAAAATATAATACGGAAAAGAAATAACACAGACACCATAAGTTTTGTTAACGAGGAAACCGCAAATGCAGGACCTAATCCAGATTTGAACACCATACTGTATTAAGCCGCTACAGACTCTAGCCCACTACAAGTTAACTTCAAATTGGAGTGTATTTGAGCCCTAACCAATCTCACACTGATTAAGGTACAGTCGCGTTCCTTACGTCTCTGGATCCCATCAGGACTCTACGCACTTGATTCCCTTAGCTGATCTCACCCATAACTAAGTGTTGCTACGACCCAAAGTCGAAGACTTGATAAACAAATCTGTCTTCCACAGAAAAGTCTATTCTGATAGATAAATTTGTCTCCCACAAAAATACCTATGAAGTTTTTGTTCCGTCTTTTGATAAATCAAGGTGAACAGGAACCAATTGATAATCCGGTATTATATTCCCGAAGAACAGCCTAGAAATATCAATCACCTCACAATAACTTAACTATATGGTAGTAGAACAAGTTATTATGGAATCACAAAGAATGAGACGAAGAGCTTTGTGATTACCTTTTATATCTTACCTATCGGAGATAAATCTCGAGCAACTCTTAGAGAATATAATACTCAATATGATAGAACAAGTAAGATCAGTACACGCAACTACAGAGATAATAGTTGGGTATGGCTTCAGAATCCCAATGAAGTCTTTAAGTCGTTAACCTATAATGGTTTTAGGAAAAACCTAGGTTAAAAAAGAATCGACTCTAGTCGCAACTAGTATCACACACGAGGTGTGGGGATTAGGTTTCCCAGTTGCTAGAGTTCTTCCTTATATAGTCTTCAAATCAGGGTTTGATAACTTTGTAACAAAGCAATCAATATTCACTGTTAGATGAAAGACCTGATTAAAGATTCAAACTAAGTTTACACCATTAGATGGTCTTAGCTTGTTACAAACAAATGAAATATACCTTCATTTAGATATGGGTAACCGTACCTAAACGTGTATATTGAGTTGGCTCAATAACAGTTAACCGAAGTTAGCCATATGAACACTTTTGTGTTAACCATGTGCATCTTAACACTTCTAGATCAAATGATAATCAAATAAATTTAATTGTGTTACTCATAAAGTTGTTCAATTGTTTATATTCTCATAGAAGTATACAAGACACAATTGAAGCAAAATCAGATTGATTCAAAAGAATCAGTTCATGAACATTTTAGCCACGGTTTGCAAAGATTGCATTCTTTAATATATAAATGTTTTTGTTCATGAGTATGAAATCATACTTAACCGATTTTAGAACTTAATCACATAAGTTTGCAAACGGGTACGCAAACTTAAGTTCCGAACTTGATCCTTTCCGACAGTTCGCAAACGGGTATGCATACTATCGTTCCGGACCGAACTCAGGTGAATAAGTTTGAAAACAGGTACGCAAACTACGTTCCCGGATTTTGACAGTCAAAACCGTTCGCATACGGGTATGCATACTTTGTTCCGGGACCTGAATCACTCTTACAATAGTTTGCATACAGGTATACATACTGTGAAAAATCCATATAATGATTAATTGTTCTAAACTCCCATTTCAATCATTGAAACATTCTTAGAAGACGACAATAGCTGTCTGATATAAACTATTAGCATATAAGAAATTTTCAAGTGATCGAATGATCAATACAAAACATTCCGAGTCTACATCAAACGACTGTCTCACACAAATCATGTAAGATGTTACCAGGTGATTTTCACATGATCATCTTTTGACGTTCATCAAGATAATGATGAACATAGATAAAGCAAAAAGCTTTCGAACACATATTTCGAGAAAGATATAAGCGAGTTAAACTCAGCTCGAAATATCAAATGTGTATAATATAAAGTCTATATATGTAGAAACCCGTGTTTTTAGCATGGCGCATGCTAAAAGGTGCGCCATGTACCGAGATGAAGCTTCATCCAAAGCTTCCGTTGCGTTGGAAAAGGAACATTGGCCCTTGGCCAATGCGTTGACAATGTACGACCAACATGGCTGAATATCGGGTTGGCAGCGGACGGCCAACATGGCTGAACATCGGAGTTGACATTGGCAGTGAACAACCATCTTGGCCAGTAATTCAGAAATATCTGTAGCTCGACACAGGATATGATTGTGGCCAAATTTTGTGAGACAAGTTGACGCGGTTGAGCAAGTTATAACCTATCTGGAGGCTAAAAACCCGATTGTCGTAATTTAGCTCAAGACGGGTATAAATTGATTGGAAACGGCCCAACGATCAAGACGTGATACCATGCATCACGGTCTTGGAATTTTAGCCAAATTCCATCGTTCAGGGCCTCAAAAGGCCGTTTTTGCTTTCTTAATAAACCCTTTGAAGAACAGGGGTAAGTTTGAACGGTGTGGAAGCTAAGTTAGCTGCATTATGCTCCACGAGCATGCTTGCAAGGGAAAATGGACGTGCATTTTCCTAGCTTAAAGGCCCGGATCGTATCATCATCATGGCGCATCTTGGAAGTTATGGCATGCGCGCCCAGGCGCTCAAGGCGTAATTTTCCAGTCCGTCACCGTTGGTATCATTGCAAGTTCCGAGATAACACTAGGGACTGTGCGTATTTTACTCATTAGGGAGTATTTCCTCGAAGGAAACTCTAAGTTGGTTTGTAGACCAACTTATGCGCAAGTTGGTAGGGTAGGCCAACATTTGTGCGGCAAGTATAGACTTTTCTCAGTACTGTGCCACTGCTTGGCCTAATTTTTGCACTTGACCACCGGAGACTGTCTGGGACAGTTGGCTGGTATCCATCCTACTATGGCATTTGGGTTGATCACCCCTCACCCGTCCGGGACGGAGTGTGATGTCACTACTAACGTCTGAAAAAACCCTGCAGACATACCGTCTGGGGTGGTCAGTTAGTACTCCGTGGGAGTAAACTGTTGGGGATGGTGAAAGACCGGTGAATCCAACTACTCTGGCACTGGTCCACACAGTACTGCAGAAAGAATGACTTGTCACGTTAGACTTTGTTAAAAATATTGACAAACGGCACTATGAGCTTTGCGGATTCCTGAATGTTTGGTATGAGATGGGTACTTAAGGAATCTGAACCCTATCTTGGTTTAATTTCGGGGACGAAGTTCTTTAAAGGGGTAAATATTGTAACACCTCGTGTTTTTAGCATGGCACATGCTAAAAGGTGCGCCATTGCCCGAGATGAAGCTTCATCCAAAGTTTCCGTTGCGTAGGAAAAGGAATATTAACCCTTGGCATATGCGTTGACAATGTACGGCCAACATGGCTGAACATCGGAGTTGGCATTGGCAGTGAATAGCCATCTTGGCCAGTAATTAAGAAATATATGGCAACGACAAATAATAGTAAAAGTGGGAGTTGATGAATGATTTTTGGTCCTCCAATTTAAGTTATAAAAATGTAAAATTAACATATATAGGGAGGGGTAGTTGGTTGAAGGTGCATATTCGTACCATGCACCAAGTAAGCTTCCTAACTTAGCCGGAAGAGTATAAATGATGCCTAAGCCTTATTTATAGCTGCGTAGACTTTCCAATGGAACAGGTTAAGCATGGGCACTACTATACCATGCCACGGGATCGATAATGCATATCATATATGCATTTAGACGAAACGGCCTATACGGACTAGGCCATTACCATTATTGCTTGGCCACGGCCTCGCAAACGAGTTGGTTTAAGTTTTCTGTCCCTTCAGGGATGAACTACGGTCTGTGCTTGATCCCTTTGGAGTAGGGAAGGGTGATGAAATTTTAGATAGTGGTAAGAATGAGGTTCGTAAGACTTGTG
>JAJJMB010010045.1:2055952-2128841 GCA_023531105.1 Papaver atlanticum | reverse complement strand
TGAGATTCTGTGATTTAATTGAAATGAATGCACTTACCACCTCTGTTATGATCTAACGATGAAGGTGAAGTGCCCTGAATCCAAAACGTTGGTGCCTTTAACAGCACGGCTGCCTTGGGGGCGCCCTTATCCATTTTTAGGGTGCCTTTAGTAATTTTGGTGGGTGCCTTTAACACTTTTTCTGGGGTGTTTTCAACATTTTTTCGGGGTTCCTACGGTGTATTTCTGGGGTGCTTCCGGTGCATTTCTAGGGTGCCTTTAGTACTCTATCCTGGGGTGTAAAGCACCACTTTACGAGCCAATTTCGTCGCAAGAGCTTATTTCTCTAAAAATACCTACAAAGACATAAAACACCATAATAAGTACAAAAATGGGTACTAATAATATATACAATAGAGATGAAAATAGACACATAAATGCATCTATCAAAGGGTACGTAGGCAGCCACAATGAGCTGCAGCATTGCCGGTCCAGTACTTTGTCGCTCATATCATCTATTTGAGAGATGATTGCGGCACATTGGCCTCTCATATCATCTAAGATCGGTAGCTCGACATATGATATGATTATGTCCAAACTTGGTGAGGCAAGTTGACGCATATGAGCAAGTTATAGCCTATCTGGAGGCTAAAAACCCGATTGTCGTAATTCAGCTCAAGACGGGTCTAAATTGATTGGAAACGACCCAACGATCAAGACGTGATATCACGGTCTTGGAATTTTTACCAAATCCCATCGTTTAGGGACTCAAAAGGACGTTTTTTCTTTCTTAATAAACCCTTTGCAGAACAGGGGTAAGTTTGAACGGTGTGGAAACTAAGTTAGCTGAATCATGCTCCACGAGCATGATTGCAAGGGAAAATTGACGTGCATTTGCCTTGCTTAAAGGCCCGGATCGTAGCATGATCATGGCGCATCGTGGAAGTTATGGCCTGCGCTCCCAGGCGCTCCATAAGTAATTTTCCGGTCCGTCACAGTTGGTATCATAGCAAGTTCCGAGATAACACTAGGGACTGTGCGTAATTGACTCATTAGGGAGTATTTTCTCGAAGGAAACTCTAAGTTGGTTGGTAGGCAACTTATTCGCAAGTTGGTAGGGTAGGCCAACATTTGTGCGGCAAGTATAGACTTTGCTCAGTACTGTGCCACTGCTTGGCCTAATTTAGGCACTTGACCACCGGAGACTGTCTGGGACAGTTGGCTGGTATCCATCCTACTGTGGCATTTGGGTTGAACACCCCTCACCTGTCCGAGACGGAGTGTGATGTCACTACTAACGTCTGAAAAACCCTACAGAAATACCGTATGGGGCGGTAAGTTAGTACTCCATGGGGGTAAACTGTTGGGGACGGTGAAAGATCGGTGAATCCAACTACTCTGGCACTGGGCCACACAGTACTGCAGAAAGAATGACTTGTCACTTTAGACTTTGTCAAAAATCTTGACAAACGGCTCTATGAGCTTTGCGGATTCCTGAGTGTTTGGTATGGGACAAGTACTTAAGGAATCTGAACCCTAGTTTGGTTGAATTTCGGGGACGAAATTCTTTAAAGGGGTGAATATTGTAACACCCCGTGTTTTTAGCATGGCGCATGCTAAAAAGTGCGCATTTGCCCGAGATGAAGCTTTATCCAAAGCTTCCGTTGCGTGGGAAAAGGAATATTTTCCATTGGCCAATGCGTTGACAATGTACGACCAACATGGCTGAAAATCGGGTTGGCAGCGGAAGGCCAACATGGCTGAACATCGGAGTTGGCATTGGAAGTGAACAGCCATCTTGGCCGGTAATTCAGAAATATACGGCAACGACCATGAATAGTAAAAGTGGGAGTTGATGAATGATTTTTGGTCCCCCAATTTAAGTTTTAAAAATGTAAAATTAACATATATAGGGAGGGGTAGTTGGTTGAAGGTGCATATGCGGACCATGCACAAAGTAAGCTTCCTAACTTAGCCGGAAAAGTATAAATGATGCCTAATCCTCATTTATAGCTGCGTAGACTTTCCAATGGAACAGGTTAAGCATGGGCACTACTATACCATGCCACGGGATCGATAATGCATATCCTATATACATTTAGACGAAACGGCCTATACGGACTAGGCCATTACCATTATTGCTTTGCCACGGCCTCGAAAACGAGTTTGTTTAAGTTTTCTGTCCCTCCAGGGATGAACTAGGGTCTGTTTTATCCCTTTGGAGTAGGGAAGGGTACGTAGGCAGCCGCAAATAGTTGCAGCATTGCCGGTCCCCGCACTTTGTCGCTTATATCATCTATTTGAGAGATGATTGCGGCACATTGGCCTCTCATATCATCTAAGATCGGTAGCTCGACACAAGAGATGATTATGGCCAAACTTGCTGAGACAAGTTGACGCAGAATAGCAAGTTATAGCTTATCTGGAGGCTAAAAACCCGATTGTCGTAATTTAGCTCAAGATGGGTCTAAATTGATTGGAAACGGCCCAACGATCAAGACGTGATTCCACGCATCACGGTCTTGGAATTTTAGCCAAATTCCATCGTTTAGGGCCTGAAAAGACCGTTTTTGCTTTCTTAATAAACCTTTTGAAGAACAGGGGTAAGTTTGAATGGAGTGGAAGCTAAGTTAGCTGCATCATGCTCCACGAGCATGCTTACAAGGGCAAATGGACGTGTTTTTTCCTAGCTTAAAGGCCCGGATCGTAGCATCATCATGGCGCATCGTGGAAGTTATGGCATGCGCGCCAAGGCGCTCAAGGCGTAATTTTCCGGCCCGTCACAGTTGGTATCAGAGCAAGTTCCGAGATAGCACTAGGGACTGTGCGTAATTGACTCATTTAGGAGTATTTCCTCGAAGGAAACTCTAAGTTGGTTGGTAGGCCAACTTATGCGCAAGTTGGTAGGGTAGGCCAACATTTGTACGGCAAGTATAGACTTTTCTCAGTACTTTGGCACTGCTTGGCCTAATTTATGCACTTGACCACCGGAGACTGTCTAGGACAATTGACTGGTATCCATCCTACTGTGGCATTTGGGTTGATCACCCCTCACCCGTCCGGAACGGAGTTTTATGTCACTACTAACGTCTGAAAAACCCCTGCAGACATACCGTCTGGGGCGGTAAGTTAGTACTCCGTGGGAGTAAACTGTTGGGGATGGTGAAAAACCGGTGAATCAAACTACCCTGGCACTGGTCCACACAGTACTGCAGAAAGAATGACTTGTCACGTTAGACTTTGTAAAAAATCTTGACAAACGGCCCTATGAGCTTTGCGGATTCATGAATGTTTGGTATGGGATGGGTACTTAAGGAATCTGAACCCTAGTTTGGTTTAATTTCGGGGACGAAATTCTTTAAAGGGGTAAATATTGTAACACCTCTTGTTTTTTGCATGGCGCATGCTAAAAGGTGCACCATTGCCCGAGATGAAGCTTCATCCAAAGTTTCCGTTGCGTAGGAAAAGGAATATTAGCCCTTGGCCAATGCGTTGACAATGTACGGCCAACATGGCTGAACATCGGGTTGGGAGCGGACGGCCAACATGGCTGAACATCGGAGTTGGCATTGGCATTGAACAACCATCTTGGCCGGTAATTCAGAAATATACGGCAACGGCCATGAATAGTAAAAGTTGGAGTTGATGAATGATTTTTGGTCCCCCAATTTAAGTTGTAAAAATGTAAAATTAACATATATAGGGAGGGGTAGTTTGTTGAAGGTGCATATGCGGACCATGCAACAAGTAAGCTTCCTAACTTAGGCGGAAGAGTATAAATGATGCCTAAGCCTCATTTATAGCTGCGTAGACTTTCCAATGGATCAGGTTAAGCATGAGCACTACTATACCATGCCATGGGTTCGATAATGCATATCCTATATGCATTTAGACAAAATGGCCTATACGGACTAGGCCATTACCATTATTTCTTCGCCACGGCCTCGCAAACGAGTTGGTTTAAGTTTTTTGTCCCTTCAGGGATGAACTACGGTCTGTGCTTGATCCCTTTGGAGTAGGGAAGGGTACGTAGGCAGCCGCAATGAGTTGCAGCATTGCCGGTCCAGCACTTTGTCGCTCATATCATCTATTTGAGAGATGATTGCGGCACATTGGCCTCTCATATCATCTAGGATCGGTAGCTCGACACAGGAGATGATTGTGGCCAAACTTGGTGAGACAAGTTGACGCAGATGGGCAAGTTATAGCCTATCTGGAGGCTAAAAACCCGATTGTCGTAATTTAGCTCAAGACGGGTCTAAATTGATTGGAAACGTCCCAACGATCAAGACGTGATACCACGCATCACGGTCTTGGAATTTTAGCCAAATTCCATCGTTTAAGGCCTCAAAAGGCCGTTTTTGCTTTCTTAATAAACCCTTTGCAGAACAGGGGTAAGTTTGAACGGTGTGGAAGCTAAGTTAGCTGCATCATGCTCCACAAGCATGTTTGCAAGGGCAAATGGACGTGCATTTTCCTAGCTTAAAGCCCCGGATCGTAGCATCATCATTGCGCATCGTTGAAGTTATGGCCTGCGCTCCCAGGCGCTCCATAAGTAATTTTACGGTCCGTCACTGTTGGTATAAGAGCAAGTTCCGAGATAACACTAGGGACTGTGTGTAATTGACTCATTAGCGAGTATTTCCTCGAAGGAAACTCTAAGTTGGTTGGTAGGCCAACTTATGCGCAAGTCGGTAGGGTAGGCCAACATTTGTGCGGCAAGCATATAATTTGCTAAGTACTGTCCCACTGCTTGGTCTAATTTAGTCACTTGACCACCGGAGACTGTCTGGGACAGTTGGATGGTATCCATCCTACTGTGGCATTTGGGTTGATCACCCCTCACCCGTCCTGGATGGAGTGTGATGTTACTACTAACCTCTGAAAAAACCCTGCAGATATACTGTCTGGGGCGGTAAGTTAGTGCTCCGTGGGAGTAAAGTGTTGGAGACGGTGAAAGACCGGTGAATCCAACTACTCTGGCACTGGTCCACACAGTACTACAGAAAGAATGATTTGCCACGTTAGACTTTGTCAAAAATCTTGACAAACGGCCCTATGAGCTTTGCGGATTCCTGAGTGTTTGGTATGGGACAAGTACTTAAGGAATCTGAACCCTAGTTTTGTTGAATTTCGGGGACGAAATTCATTAAAGGGGTGAATATTGTAACACCCCGTGTTTTTAGCATGGCACATGCTAAAAGGTGCGCCATGGCCCGAGATGAAGCTTCATCCAAAGCTTCCGTTGCGTAGGAAAAGGAATATTGGCCCTTGGCCAATTCGTTGACAATGTACGGCCAACATGGCTGAACATCGGGTTAGCAGCTGACGGCCAACATGGCTGAACATCGGAGTTGGCATGGCAGTGAATAGCCCTCTTGGCCGGTAATTCAGAAATATATGGCAACGTCCATGAATAGTAAAAGTGGGAGTTGATGAATGATTTTTGGTCCCCCAATTTAAGTTGTAAAAATGTCAAATTAAAATATATAGGGAGGGGTAGTTGGTTGAAGGTGCATATGCGGACCATGCACCAAGTAAGCTTCCTAACTTTGCCGGAAGAGTATAAATGATGCCTAAGCCTCATTTATAGCTGTGCAGACTTTCCAATGGAATAGGTTAAGCATGGGAACTACTATACCATGCCACGGGCTCGGTAATGCACATCCTATATGCATTTAGACGAAACGGCCTATACGGACTAGGCCATTACCATTATTGCTTGGCCACGGCCTCGCAAACGAGTTGGTTTAAGTTTTCAATCCCTTCAGGGATAAACTAGGGTCTGTGCTTGATCCCTTTGGAGTAGGGAAGGGTACGTAGGCAGACGCAATGAGTTGCAGCATTGCCGGTCAAGCACTTTGTCGCTCATATCATCTATTTGAGAGATTATTGTGGCACATTGGCCTCTCATATCATCTAAGATCGGTAGCTTGACACAGGAGATGATTATGGCCAAACTTGGTGAGACAAGTTGACGTAGATGAGCAAGTTATAGCTTATCTGGAGGCTAGAAACCCGATTGTCGTAATTTAGCTCAAGACGGGTCTAAATTGATTAGAAACGGCCCAACGATCAAGACGTGATACCACGCATCATGGTCTTGGAATTTTAGCCAAATTCCATCGTTTAGGGCCTCAAAAGGGGGTTTTTCTTTCTTAACAAACCCTTTGAAGAACAGGGGTAAGTTTGAACGGTGTGGAAGCTAAGTTAGCTGCATCATGCTCCATGAGCATGCTTGCAAGGGCAAATGGACGTGCATTTGCCTAGCTTAAAGGCCCGGATCGTAGCATCATCATGGCGCATCGTGGAAGTTATGTCCTGCACTCCCAGGCGCTCCATAAGTAATTTTCCGGTCCGTTACAGTTGGTATCTGAGCAAGTTCCGAGATAACACTAGGGACTGTGTGTAATATACTCATTAGTGAGTATTTCCTCGAAGGAAACTCTAAGGTTGTTGGTAGGCCAACTTATGCGCAAGTTTGTAGGGTTGGCCAACATTTGTGCGGCAAGTATAGACTTTGCTCATTACTGTGCCACTGCTTGGCCTAGCTTAGGCACTTGACCACCGGAGACTGTCTGGGACAGTTGGCTGGTATCCATCCTACTGTGGCATTTGGGTTGATCACCCCTCACCCGTCCGGGACGGAGTGTGACGCCACTACTAATGTCTGGAAAAACCCTGCAGATATACCGTCTGGGCCGGTAAGTTAGTACTCCATGGGAGTAAACTGTTGGGGACGGTGAAAGACCGGTGAATCCAACTACTCTGGCACTGGTCCACACAGTACTGCAGAAAGAATGGCTTGTCACGTTAGACTTTGTTAAAAATCTTGAAAAATGGCCCTATGAGCTTTGCGGATTCTAGAGTGTTTGGTATGGGACAACTACTTAAGGAATCTGAACCCTAGTTTGGTTTAATTTCGGGGACGAAATTCTTTAAAGGGGTGAATATTGTAACACCCCGTGTTTTTAGCATGGCGCATGCTAAAAGGTGCGCCATGGCTCGAGATGAAGCTTCATCCAAAGCTTCCGTTGCGTAGGAAAAGGAATATTGGCCCCAGGACAATGCGTTGACAATATACAGCCAACATGGCTCAACATCGGGCTGGCAGCGGACTGCCAACATGGCTTAACATCGGAGTTGGCATTAGCCGTGAATAGCCATCTTGGCTGGTAATTCAGAAATATATGGCAACGGCCATGAATAGTAAAAGTGGGAGTTGATGAATGTTTTTGGTCCCCAAATTTAAGTTGTAAAATTGTCAAATTAACATATATAGGGAGGGGTAGTTGGTTGAAGGTACATATGCGGACCATGCACCAAGTAAGCTTCCTAACTTAGCCGGAAGATTATAAATGATGCTTAAGCCTCATTTATAGCTGTGTAGACTTTCCAATGGAACAGGTTAAGCATGGGCACTACTATACCATGAGACGGGCTCGATAATGCACATCCTATATGCATTTAGACGAAACGGCCTATACGGACTAGGCATTTACCATTATTGAATGGCCACGGCCTCGCAAACGAGTTGGTTTAAGTTTTCTGTCCCTTCAGGGATGAACTAGGGTCTGTGCTTGATCCCTTTGGAGTAGGGAAGGGTACGTAGGCAGCCGCAATGAGTTGCAGCATTGCCGGTCCAGCACTTTGTCGCTCATATCATCTATTTGAGTGATGATTGCGGCACATTGGACTCTCATATCATCTAAGATCGGTAGTTCGACACAGGAGATGATTATGGCCAAACTTGGTGAGACAAGTTGACGCAGATTAGCAAGTAATAGCCTATCTGGAGGTTAAAAACCCGATTGTCGTAATTTAGCTCAAGACGGGTCTAAATTGATTAGAAACGGCCCAACGATCAAGACGTGATACCACGCATCACGGTCTTGGAATTTTAGCCAAATTCCATTGTTTAGGGCCTCAAAAGGCCGTTTTTGTCTTTCTTAATAAACCTTTTGCAGAACAGGGGTAAGTTTGAATGGTGTGGAAGCTAAGTTAGCTACATCATGCTCCACAAGCATGCTTGCAAGGGCAAATGGACGTGCATTTTCCTAGCTTAAAGGCCCGGATCGTAGCATCATCATGGCGCATCGTGGAAGTTATGGCCTGCGCTCCATGGCGCTCGATAAGTAATTTTCTGATCCGTCACAGTTGGTATCTGAGAAAGGTCCGAGATAACTCTAGGGACTGTGTGTAATTGACTCATTAGCGAGTATTTCCTCGAAGGAAACTCTAAGGTTGTTGGTAGGCCAACTTATGCGCAAGTTGGTAGGGTAGGCCAACATTTGTGCGGCAAGTATAGACTTTGCTCAGTACTGTGCCACTGCTTGGCCTAATTTAGGCATTTGACCACCGGAGACTATTTGGGACAATTGGCTTGTATCCATCCTACTGTGGCATTTGGGTTGATCACCCCTCACCCGTCTGGGACGGAGTGTGATGTCACTACTAACGTCTTAAAAAACCCTGCAGATATACCGTCTGGGCCGGTAAGTTAGTACTCCATGGGAGTAAACTGTTGGGGACGGTGAAAGACCGGTGAATCCAACTACTCTGGCACTGGTCCACACAGTACTGCAGAAAGAATGGTTTGTCATGTTAGACTTTGTTAAAAATCTTGAAAAACGGCCCTATGAGCTTTGCGGATTCCAGAGTGTTTGGTATGGGACAACTACTTAAGGAATCGGAACCCTAGTTTGGTTGAATTTCGGGGACGAAATTCTTTAAAGGGGTGAATATTGTAACACCCCGTGTTTTTAGCATGGCGCATGCTAAAAGGTGCGCCATGGCCCGAGATGAAGCTTCATCCAAAGCTTCCGTTGCGTAGGAAAAGGAATATTGGCCCTTTGCCAATTCGTTGACAATGTACGGCCAACATGGCTGAACATCGGGTTAGCAGCTGACGGCCAACATGGCTGAACATCGGAGTTGGCATTGGCAGTGAATAGCCATCTTGGCCGGTAATTCAGAAATATATGGCAACGGCCATGAATAGTAAAAGTGGGAGTTGATGAATGATTTTTGGTCCCCCAATTTAAGTTGTAAAAATGTCAAATTACCATATATAGGGAGGGGTAGTTGGTTGAAGGTGCATATGCGGACCATTCACCAAGTAAGATTCCTAACTTAGCCGGAAGAGTATAAATGATGCCTAAGCCTCATTTATAGCTGTGTAGACTTTCCAATGGAACAGGTTAAGCATGGACACTACTATACCATGCCACGGGTTCGATAATGCATATCCTATATGCATTTAGATGAAACGGCCTATACGGACTAGGCCATTACTATTATTGCTTGGCCACGGCCTTGCAAACGAGTTGGTTTAAGTTTTCTGTCCCTTCAGGAATGAACTAGGGTCTGTGCTTGATCCCTTTGGAGTAGGGAAGG
Source organism: Papaver atlanticum (assembly GCA_023531105.1). Lineage (NCBI taxonomy): Eukaryota > Viridiplantae > Streptophyta > Magnoliopsida > Ranunculales > Papaveraceae > Papaver > Papaver atlanticum. The sequence goes on along the minus strand of JAJJMB010010045.1, from coordinate 2,119,466 downwards.
GTACGTAGGCAGCCGCAATGAGTTGCAGCATTGCCGGTCCAGCACTTTGTCGCTCATATCATCTATTTGAGAGATGATTACGGCACATTGGCCTCTCATATCATCTAAGATCGGTAGATCGACACAGGAGAATATTATGGCCAAACTTGGTGAGACAAGTTGACGCAGATTAGCAAGTTATAGCCTATCTGGAGGCTAAAAACCCGATTGTCGTAATTTAGTTCAAGACGGGTCTAAATTGATTGGAAACGGCCCAACGATCTAGACGTGATACCACGCATCACGGTCTTGGAATTTTAGCCAATTTCCATCGTTTAGGGCCTCAAAAGGCCATTTTTGCTTTCTAAATAAACCCTTTGCAGAACAGGGGTAAGTTTGAATGGTGTGGAAGCTAAGCTAGCTGCATCATGCTCCACGAGCATGCTTGCAAGGGAAAATAGACTTGCATTTTCCTAGATTAAAAGCCCGGATCGTAGCATCATTATGGCGCATCGTTGAACTTATGGCCTGCACTCCCAAGCGCTCCATAAGTAATTTTCCGGTCCGTCATTGTTGGTATCAGAGCAAGTTCCGAGATAACACTAGGGACTGTGTGTAATTGACTCATTAGCGAGTATTTCCTTGAAGGAAATTCTAAGTTGGTTGTTAGGCCAACTTATGCGCAAGTTGGTAGGGTTGGCCAACATTTGTGCGGCAAGTATAGACTTTGCTCATTACTGTGCCACTGCTTGGCCTAGTTTAGGCACTTGACCACCGGAGACTGTCTGGGACAGTTGGCTGGTATCCATCCTACTGTGGAATTTGGGTTGATCACCCCTCACCCGTCCGGGACGGAGTGTGATGTCACTACTAACGTCTGGAAAAACCCTGCAGACATACCATCTGGGGCGGAAAGTTAGTACTCCGTGGGAGTAAACTGTTGGGGACGATGAAAGACCGGTGAATCCAACTACTCTGGCACTGGTCCACACAGTACTGTAGAAAGAATGGCTTGTCACGTTAGACTTTGTCAAAAATCTTGACAAACGGCCCTATGAGCTTTGCGGATTCCTGAGTGTTTGGTATGGGAAACCTACTTAAGGAATCTAAACCCTAGTTTGGTTGAATTTCGGGGACGAAATTCTTTAAAGGGGTGAATATTGTAACACCCCGTGTTTTTAGCATGGCGCATGCTAAAAGGTGCGCCATGGCCCGAGATGAAGCTTCATCCAAAGCTTCCGTTGCGTAGGAAAGGGAATATTGGCCCTTGGCCAATGCGTTGACAATGTACGGCCAACATGGCTGAACATCGGGTTAGCAGATGACGGCTAACATGGGTGAACATCGGAGTTGGCATTGGCAGTGAATAGCCATCTTGGCCGGTAATTCAGAAATATATGGCAACTGCCAGGAATAGTAAAAGTGGGAGTTAATGAATGATTTTTGGTCCCCCAATTTAAGTTGTAAAAATGTCAAATTAACATATATAAGGAGGGGTAGTTTGTTGAAGGTGCATATGCGGACCATTCACTAAGTAAGCTTCCTAACTTAGCCGGAAGAGTATAAATTATGCCTAAGCCTCATTTATAGCTGCGTAGACTTTCCAATGGAACAGGTTAAGCATGGGCACTACTATACCATGCCACGGGCTCGATAATGCATATCCTATATGCATTTAGACGAAACGGCCTATACGGACTAGGCCATTACCATTATTACTTGGCCACGGCCTCGTAAACGAGTTGGTTTAAGTTTTCTGTCGCTTCAGGGATGAACTAGGGTCTGTGCTTGATCCCTTTGGAGTAGGGAAGGGTACGTAGGCAGCCGCAATGAGTTGCAGCATTGCCGGTCCAGCACTTTGTCGCTCATATCATCTATTTGAGAGATGATTGCGGCACATTTGCCTCTCATATCATCTAAGATCGGTAGCTTGACACAGGAGATGATTATGGCAAAACTTGGTGAGACAAGTTGACGCAGATGAGCAATTTATAGCCTATCTGGAGGCTAAAAACCCGATTGTCGTAATTTAGCTCAAGACGGGTCTAAATTGATTGGAAACGGCCAAACGATCAAGACGTGATACCACGCATCACGGTCTTGGAATTTTAGCCAAATTCCATCGTTTAGGGCCTCAAAAGGCCGTTTTTGCTTTCTTAATAAACCCTTTGCAGAACAGGGGTAAGTTCGAACGGTGTGGAAGTTAAGTTAGCTGCATCATGCTCCACGAGCATGCTTGCAATGTCAAATGGACGTGCATTTTCCTAGCTTAAAGGCCCAGATCATAGCATCATCTTGGCGCATCGTTGAAGTTATGGCATGCACTCCCAGGCGCTCCATAAGTAATTTTCCGGTCCGTCATTGTTGGTATAAGAGCAAGTTCCGAGATAACACTAGGGACTGTGTGTAATTGACTCATTAGCGAGTATTTCCTTAAAGGAAACTCTAAGTTGGTTGGTAGGCCAACTTATGCGCAAGTTGGTAGGGTAGGCCAACATTTGTGCGACAATTATAGACTTTGCTCAGTACTGTGCCACCGCTTGGCCTAGTTTAGGCACTTGACTACCGGAGACTGTCTGGGACAGTTGGCTGGTATCAATCCTATTGTGGCATTTGGGTTGATCACCCCTAACCCGTCCGGGACGGAGTGTGATGTCACTACTAACATCTGTAAAAAAGCTGCAGACATACCATCTGGGGCGGTAAGTTAGGACTCCGTGGGAGTAAACTATTATGGACGGTGAAAGACCGGTGAATCCAACTACTCTGGCACTGGTCCACACAGTACTGCAGAAAAAATGGCTTGTCACGTTAGACTTTGTCAAAAATCTTGACAAACGGCCATATGAGCTTTGCGGATTCCTGAGTGTTTGGTATGGGACAACTACTTAAGGAATCTGAACCCTAGTTTGGTTGAATTTCGGGGACGAAATTCTTTAAAGGGGTTAATATTGTAGCACCCCGTGTTTTTAGCATGGCGCATGCTAAAAGGTGCGCCATGGCCCGAGATGAAGCTTCATCCAAAGCTTCCGTTATGTAGGAAAAGGAATATTTTCCCTAGGACAATGCGTTGACAATGTACGGCCAACATGGCTGAACATCGGGTTGGAAGCGGAAGACCAACAAGGCTGAACATCGGAGTTGGCATTGGCTGTGAATAGCCATCTTGGCCGGTAATTAAGAAATATATGGCAACGGCCATGAATAGTAAATGTGGGAGTTGATGAATGATATTTGGTCCCCCAATTTAAGTTGTAAAAATGTCAAATTAACATATATAGGGAGGGGTAGTTGGTTGAAGGTGCATATGCGGACCATGCACCAAGTAAGCTTCCTAACATAGCCGGAAGAGTATAAATGATGCCTAAGCCTCATTTATAGCTGCGTAGACTTTCCAATGGAACAGGTTAAGCGTGGGCACTACTATACCATGCCACGGGCTCGATAATGCATATCCTATATGCATTTAGACGAAACGGCCTATACGGACTAAGCCATTACCATTATTGCTTGGCCCCGGCCTCGCAAACTAGTGGGTTTAAGTTTTCTGTCCCTTCAGGGATGAACTAGGGTCTGTGCTTGATCCCTTTGGAGTAGGGAATGGTACGTAGGCAGCCGCAATGAGTTGCATCATTGCCGGTCCAGCACTTTGTCGCTCATATCATCTATTTGAGAGATGATTGCGGCACATTGGCCCCTCATATCATCTAAGATCGGTAGCTCGACACAGGAGATGATTATGGCAAAACTTGGTGAGACAAGTTGACGCAGATGAGCAAGTTATAGCCTATCTGGAGGCTAAAAACCCGATTGTTGTAATTTAGCTCAAGACGGGCCTAAATTGATTGGAAACGGCCCAACGATCAAAACGTGATACCACGCATCACGGTTTTGGAATTTTAGCCAAATTCCATCGTTTAGGGCCTGAAAAGGCCGTTTTTGCTTTCTTCATAAACCATTTGCAGAACATGGGTAAGTTTGAACGGTATGGAAGCTAAGTTAGCTGCATCATGCTCCACGAGCATGCTTGCAAGGGCAAATGGACGTGCATTTTCCTAGCTTAAATCCCCGGATCGTAGCATCATCATGGCGCATCGTTGAAGTTATGGCCTGCGCTCCCAGGCGCTCCATAAGTAATTTTCTGGTCCGTCACTGTTGGTATCATAGCAAGTTCTGAGATAACACTAGGGACCGTGTGTAATTGACTCATTAGCGAGTATTTCCTCGAAGGAAACTCAAAGTTGGTTTGTAGGCCAACTTATGCGCAAGTTGGTAGGGTAGGCCAACATTTGTGTTGCAAGTATAGACTTTGCTCAGTACTGTGCCACAGCTTTGCCTAATTTAGGCACTTGACCACCGGAGACTGTCTGGGACAGTTGGCTGGTATCCATCCTACTGTGGCATTTGGGTTGATCACCCCTCACCTGTCCGGGACGGAATGTGATGTCACTACTAACGTCTGAAAAAACCCTGCAGACATACCGTGTGGGGCGGTAAGTTAGTACTCCGTGGGAGTAAAATGTTGGGGACGGTTAAAGAACGGTGAATCCAACTACTCTTGCACTGGTCCACACAGTACTGCAGAAAGAATGGCTTGTCACGTTAGACTTTGTCAAAAATCTTGACAAACGGCCCTATGAGCTTTGCGGATTCATGAGTGTTTGGTAAAGGACAAGTACTTAAGGAATCTGAACCCTAGTTTGGTTGAATTTCGGGGACGAAATTCTTTAAAGGGGTGAATATTGTAACACCTCGTGTTTTTAGCATGGCGCATGCTAAAAGGTGCGCCATGGCCCGAGATGAAGCTTAATCCAAAGCTTACGTTGCGTAGGAAAAGGAATATTGGCTCTTGGCCAATGCGTTGACAATGTACGGCCAACATGGCTGAACATCGGGTTGGCAGCGGACGGCCAACATGGCTGAACATCGGAGTTGGGATTGGCAGTGAACAACCATCTTGGCCGGTAATTCGGAAATATATGGCAACGAGCATGAATAGTAAAAGTGGGAGTTGATGAATGATTTTTGGTCCCCCAATTTAAGTTGTAATAATGTCAAATTAACATTTATAGGGAGGGGTAGTTGGTTGAAGGTGCATATGCGTACCATGCACCAAGTAAGCTTCCTAACTTAGCCGGAAGAGTATAAATGATGCCTAAGCCTCATTTATAGCTGTGTAGACTTTCCAATGGAGCAGGTTAAGCATGAGCACTACTATACCATGCCACGGGATCGATAATGAATATCCTATGTGCATTTAGACGAAATGGCCTATACGGACTAGGCCATTACCATTATTGCTTGGACACGGCCTCGCAAACGAGTTGGTTTAAGTTTTCTGTCCCTTCAGGGATGAACTAGGGTCTGTGCTTGATCCCTTTGGAGTAGGGAAGGGTACGTAGGAAGCCGCAATGAGTTACAGCATTGCCGGTCTAGCACTTTGTCGCTCATATCATCTATTTGAGAGATGATTGCGGAACATTGGCCTCTCATATCATCTAAGATCGTTAGCTCGACACAGGAGATGATTATGGCCAAACTTGGTGAGACAAGTTGACGCAGATGACAAAGTTATAGCCTATCTGGAGGCTAAAAACCCGATTGTCGTAATTTAGCTCAAGACGGGTCTAAATTGATTGGAAACTGCCCAACGATCAAGACGTGATACCACGCATCACGGTCTTGGAATTTTAGCCAAATTCCATCGTTTAGGGACTAAAAAGGCCGTTTTTGCTTTCTTAATAAACCCTTTGCAGAACAGGGGTAAGTTTTAACGGTGTGGAAGCTAAGTTAGATGCATCATGCTCCACGAGCATGCTTGCAAGGGAAAATGGACGTGCATTTTCCTAGCTTAAAGGCCCAGATCGTAGCATCATCATGGCGCATCTTGGAAGTTATGGCCTGCGCTCCCAGGCCTAATTTTCTGGTCCGTCACAATATAGCTATACGACTTAGTCTTAATGGGAGATAGAATAGAATAGACTTCTGAGTGATAGATGAGTTCAAGTCTCAACATACCTTTTGTTAATGAAGTTCCTTCAAGCTCCTCTCAGTAGATCTTCGTCTTCAATCGATGAACACCGTGAAGTCTAAAGATCAACTACACATTATATCAATACAACTAAGAGTTGCTACGACCCAAAGTTGAAGACTTGATAAACAAATATGTCTCCCCCAGAAAAGTCTATTCTGATAGATAAATTTGTCTCCCACAGAAATACCTATGAAGTTTTTTTTCCATCTTTTGATAAATCAAGATGAACAGGAACCAATTGATAATCCGGTCTTATATTCTCGAAGAACAGCCTAGAAATATCAATCACCTCATAATAACTTAATTGTATGGTAGTAGAACAAGTTATTATGGAATCACAAAGAATGAGATAAAGAGCTTTGTGATTACTTTTTATATCTTACCTATCGCAGATAAATCTCGAGCAAATCTTAGAAAATATAGTACTCAATACGATAGAACAAGTAAGATCAGAACACGCAACTATAGAGAAAATAGTTGGGTATGGCTTCAGAATCCCAATGAAGTCTTTAAGTCGTTAACCTATAATGGTTTTAGGAAAAACCTAGCTAAAGGAGAATCGACTCTAGTCGCAACTAGTATTACATACGAGGTGTGGGGTTTAGGTTTCCCAGTTGCTAAGTTCTTCCTTATATAGTCTTCAAATCAGGGTTTGATAACTTTGTAACAAAGCAATCAATATTCATTGTTAGATGAAAAACCTGATTTAAGATTCAAACTAAGTTTACACCGTTAAATGGTCTTAGCTTGTTACACACAAATGAAATATACCTTCATTTAGATATGGGTAACCGTACCTAAATATGTATATTGAGTTGGCTCAATAACAGTTAACCGAAGTTAGCCATATGAACACTTTTGTGTTGATCATGTTCATTTTAACACTTCTAGATAAAATGAATCTAATTGTATTACTCATAGAGTTGTTCAATTATTTATATTCTCATAGAAGTATACAAGACACAACTGAAGCAAAATCGGATTGATTCAAAAGAATCAGTTCATGAATATTTTAGCCACGGTTTGCAAAGATTGCGTTCCTTAATATATAAATGTATTTGTTCATGAGTATGAAATCATGCTTAACCGATTTTAGAACTTAATCACATAAGTTTGCAAACGGGTACGCAAACTTAGTTCCCGGACTTTGACAGTCAAAACTGTTCGCATACGGGTATGCATACTTGGTTCCCGGACCTGAATCACTCTTACAACAATTTGCATATGGGTATGCATAATGTGCTATATCCAGACAATGATTAATTGTTCTAAACTCCGATTTCATTCATTGAAACATTCTTAGAAGACGACAATAGATGTCTCACACAGCTGATAAGCAATTTTCAAGTGATCGAATGATCAATATGAAACATTCCAAGTCTACATAAAATGACTGCCTCACACAAATCATGTAATATGTTACCAGGTGATTTTCACATGATCATCTTTTGACTTTCGTCAATAATAATGATGAACATAGTTAAATAAAAAAGCTTTCCGATACATATTTCGAGAAAGATATAAGCGAGTTAAACTCAGCTCGAAATATCAAATGTGTATAATATAAAGTCTATATAGCTATACGACTTAGTCTCAATAGGAGATAGAATAGAATAGACTTCTGAGTGATAGATGAGTTCAAGTCTCCTGATGAGATTTTATATAGTTGTAAATAAATTGTTTGATTCTCAGACTTGTTGAGATTGGGTTTAAAACTTAAAAATAAAATAAAGAAAATATATTCACAAAGTTGTCACAAATATCGAGAGATTCCGAGACTCAGGATTCCACCAAACTCATAACATAAGGTTCAAATATTAATTCTTTTAACAATTATAGCTCAATAAATAAAGACATGGACTCTTATTTTTGCCAAGGCAGATTCTCAAAATATTAGTTGTAAGTCCTAAGCATGGGACATCAAAACATCTAAGCAAGCATGACCCATCAAATGAGATGACAACTAATTAATCAAAATCATAATTCAATTTTAATTAGTGCAAAAGTCATATAAGAATTAAACATAATTACCCACGTATGATATTAGGCTTCCTCCTTCATCCCAGTGTTGGGGTTTAGCTCCTCACGGTGAAAACACACTCAAAATATTGATTCATGGATCAAAAAGGTGTTTTATTGTAGAAAAGGTATAAAGCAATGTGTTTTGTAACAAATATAATTGTTATAGAACCACTATTACAGAGAAACCTTAACAGAACTGTTACGAACTCGAAGTAATTGTTGGGAAATTGTTACCAAAGATATTGAGTTTAAAGTAAAAGGCAACAATTTCTACGACTTTCTTTTTCTGCGGTTTGCATTCTTCTTCTTCTTCTTCCCTGGAACAGCAGAAATCTTCTCTGCAAATTCTTCTTTCTTCCTCTGCAACTTCTTCCAGTCCTCCGTCCGACCCCCCAAACTCTTGGTGCCCCAACTTGAAAATGGCAATTTAGCCTTTATTTTCCGGGTAAATGGATTTCACTTGTAATTCCTGTAAATGACTGAAAACAATATTATTAGCTAGCTAATGAGACCTAGCTAGTGTAAATGTAAGTATACAAGTGTCGCACTTTCGTGCTTATCAAATTCGCCCACACTTACATTTTGCTAGTCCCGAGCAAAACAAATATGTAACCGCTCTACAGCTGGTATGAAGAGATGTCTGCTAAACAGCTAGACGGAACCCACTAAACAGTGGTTGAGAAGTGTCTGCTAAACAGCAAGACGAAACCACTAAACAGTGGCTTAGAGAAGTCTGCTAAACAGCAAGACATGTAATCAGAATGACCCGCTCAACAGCTGGTCATATCGTGCAATCTTCTTTTCTTTTTCTTTTAAAAAAAAAATCCTAAGGAAAGTGAAAACCTATAAAAATCTGAGTGTTAACCACTCCCCCACACTTAAACATTACATTATCCTCAATGTATGTGAGTCATCCAACGTAAAGTTAAGATGGGAAAAATCACAAGCAAACAAGTAAAAGTAAAAGATTAAGAAAAGATATATAGAAAGGGAAAAAATCTGATGGGTTGACTCCCATGAAGCGGAAGATATCTGTTTCCCTGCTTGCACGCAACAAGTAATCTCAGACAAGGTGAAGATGAAAATCCAACGTAACCTGCCAAGCATATATATAAAGTATGAAAAGTTGGAGATCAACCCAACATATCAGTTTAAATGCAAACATGAACCTGCAAACACTATACACAATCAACAAGATATGTGAATCCATAAATAACTCACTCCCATAAACACTTAGTTCAGAATGTTTACCAATTTTGATTCCCAGTGGAGACTCCCATTTAGTTTTAGATTAGGAGGGAGCAATGCATTAACAATGTCAATAAGCACAAGATCACATAACTTGACAAAAGGAGCTAAGCAAACAGTTCTCAGTTCTAATGTGTTACTGGGAATTAACTGACCAGTATATGTTTTACACATAGATAAGCATCTTGAAAACTACTACTAGTCTAGAAAAACTAGTTTATCAGGCTTGGCAAAACAAGATGAGCAAATATCCGATGGTTCAGTTTTTGTTAACTCCTTACAACCTGAAAAGTTTTCAGACATGTTTTCGAGATTCTCATTGTAACAGTGAGTATAATCATTCACACCATTAACCATGCATACATGTTCACAATTTTTAGAAGTCGAAGATGAATTTGAAAAGCTAAACACATTCATTTCCATTTTCATATTTCCTAAAGTAAGCTCCATGATTCGATTTCGACAATTGATAACCGCATTATAGGTAGCCAAGAAAGGCCTACCTAAAATGACAGGAATCTGCCCACTAGGATTAGAAATAGGTTGAGTATCCAAAACAATAAAATCAACAGGATAAACAAAACTTTCAACCTGTATAAGAACATCCTTTACCACTCCCCTAGGAATTTTGATGGACCTATCAGCCAATTGGAGGGTGACATTAGTAGGTTTTAAGTCACCAAGTTCTAATTGCGCATATACAGAGTATGGCAAGATATTCACACTATCCCCTAGATCTAACAATGCATGTTCAACCCTATGTTCTCCTATGGTGCAAGCAATCGTAGGGAAACCTGGATCTTTAAATTTGGGTGGATTTTTCTGTGTAATAATCGAGCTTACCTGTTCAGTAAGGAAAGATTTCTTATATACATTCAATTTTCGTTTCACGGTGCACATATCTCTTAGAAACTTAACATAAGAAAGAATTTGTTTAATGGCATCTAAGAGGGGAATGTTGACTTTAACCTGTTTAAACACTTCTAAGATGTCACCAGGACTAGCTCCTTTCTTACGAGGTAGTATTGCTTGAGGAAAAGGAGCGCGGGGAACATAAGAAATTTCAGAATTACCTTTCTCGGTTTCCTTTTGTATTGAAGGAGTTACCTGTGTAATAGTAGGCGGGTTCCTATCTTGCACATTCTTCTCGGCATCACTAACATGATTATCGATGACCCGTCCACTTCTGAGTGTAGTGACAGCCTGGACACGATGGGTCGGGTTACCACCAGATGTTCTTACCTCAAAATAACCCTTGGGGTCAAGCTGTATTTGACCCAGGAAATGATCCTTGTCTCGCTCACTCAACTGGCTAGTAATATGATCTAGTTGTTGCTCTAAGTTCGCCATAGATCTTTGAGTAGCCTGCATAAACAAAATCATACTTTCTTCTAAATTAGAAATTCTTTGGTTAGAAAAATCATCAGTAATAGAAGATGTGTGTGTAATAAACTCAACAGGCTTAATTTCAGCATTTATTTCTAACGACTCAAGTCTTCGCGACACAACATCAATCTTGGCCTCCGAGTATAATTCACTATCAACTCTATAAACCCCTTTGCTACAAGTCATTATGGGTTCTCTAGCCTCCTACTCTTGGGTTTTTTCGGCTACTTCATGCAAAAACTTATAACCTTCTTCGGCAGTCTTATCAGGGAAATTACCACCACAAAGTGATTCTACCATAGTCAGTGTTTTGAAATCTAATCCCTCGTACAGAATCGATGTGATCCTAGGAGTGTCAAATTCATGGTGTGGAAATTGTAGCAAGAGATCATGGAACCTCTCTAAATAATCATAAAGAGATTCTCCTCCTTGTTGCGAAAAACTATTCAACTTTTGACGAATGGCAATAGTTTTATGCCTAGGAAAGAATTTATACAAGAATAGATTAATCATGTCATTCCAAGTGCTAATTGATGAAGGAGCTAATACATTTAACCATGATTTTGCCTTATCCTTCAAGGAAAAGGGGAACAACCTAAGTTTGAGATACTCATCAGCTAAATCCTTGAATTTCATTGTGCCACACAATTCTTCAAAATCTCTAATATGGTAGTAAGGATTTTCATTCTCCTTACCATAGAAATTAGTAAGTGATTGAATGGTGCTTGCTCTAATCACAAAAGTTGCTGCGATGGTAGGAAAAACAATACAAGAAAGTTGAGAGACTCTAGTTGGGAACATATAGTCTCTCAAATTTTTAGGCGGAGGGTTCGTACCCTCATCATCTGTTTCCGTCATGTATAAAGGGTTAACTCTAACAAGATGATCAAACTGTTCTCTATCCTAACCACTTAGTAGATACTGCATATGCAAACAAGATGCAGAAGTTTGTACGAACTCACCTAGCAAAAACTCAGCGAGCTTTTCTGCCGGTTTTTGAGAGATTCAAACTCACTAAGGTACCTAAACAAAATAAGAAAAAACTGCTTAAAAGGAACTAAAAGAAAATTAAAAAAAAAATACACTATGTACAGAAACTATGACTAGAAAATTAATGATATCAATAAGAGAGTATTTTGCAACCACTCCCCGTCAGCGGCGCCAAACTGGTATTATAATGGCCAATACAATGATTTTTCTATTGTGCACGTGAAAATGCAAGGTTGACTAAAATAGGTAGGCTCAGGTTACCACAACAAAATATACCTACAGTCAAAGACTGGTCAAAGGTACAAGGCTGAGGTTTGTGGACTTTCAGCTGGTAACTCCCATAAGGCCCAAGGCACGGGTTCAGCTTACTAATCCACGAGTTTTCCTAAACTGGATAGTCTGAGAATGCAATTAGGGTGTGCACGTGTTTTTTTTTTTTAATAAATAAAATACTAGAAAAATAAAAAAAAAACAATATATACAAGTCCAAAAATAAAGAAAATAAAAACTAAAAAAAAAAAAAAAAAGGATTTTTTGTACTTTACAAGGCAAGTCCAACTTTCCACTTTTAGCTTCAAGGAAAATCTGCACACCAAAAAAAAAAAAAACCAAAGTAAAATCCAACAAAAGAAATTAAATTAAATTAATAAACCTAAAAAAATAATATCTAAAACCTAACCTAAAAACAAGTCCGCGTCGGCGACGCCAAAAATTGATGAGATTTTATATAGTGGTAAATAAAGTGTTCGATTCTCAGACTTGTTGAGATTGGGTTTAAGACTTAAAAAAAAAAAAAATATATATATTCATAAGGTTATCACAAATATCGAGAGATTCTGGGACTCAGGATTCCACCAAACTCATAACATAAGGTTCAAATATTAATTCTTTTAACAATTATAGCTCAATAAATAAAGACATGGACTCTTATTTTTGCCAAGACAGATTCTCAAAATATTAGTTGTAAGTCCTAAGCATGGGACATCAAAACATCTAAGCAAGCATGACCCATCAAATGAGATGACAACTAATTAATCAAAATCATAATTCAATTTTAATTAGTGCAAAAGTCATATAAGAATTAAATTTAATTACCCACGTATGATATTAGGCTTCCTCCTTCATCCCAATGTTGGGGTTTAGCTCCTCATGGTGAAAACACACTCAAAATATTGATTCATGGCTCAAAAAGGTGTTTTATTGTAGAAAAGGTATAAAGCAATGTGTTTTGTAACATATATAATTGTTACAGAACCACTGTTACAGAGAAACCTTAACAGAACTGTTACGAACCTGAAGTAATTGTTGGGAAATTGTTACAAAAGATATTGAGTTTAAAAGAAAAGGCAACAGTTTCTGCGACTTTCTTTTTATGTGGTTTGCACTGTTCTTCTTCTTCTTCTTCCCTGGAGCAGCAGCAAGCTTCTCTGCAACTTCTTCTTTCTTCCTCTGCAACTTCTTCCAGTCCTCCGTCCGACCCCCCAAACTCTCGGTGCCCCAACTTGCAAATGGAAATTTAGCCTTTATTTTCCGGGTAAATGAATTTCACATGTAATTCCTGTAAATGACTTAAAACAATATTATTAGCTAGCTAACGAGACCTAGCTAGTGTAAATGTAGGTATACAAGTGTCGCACTTTCATGCTTATCATCTCCACATACCTTTTGTTGATGAAGTTTCTCCAAGCTCCCCTCAGTAGATCTTCGTCTTCAATCGATGAACGACGTGAAGTCTAAATCTCAACTACACATTTTATCCTAATCCGAGGCATATCTATAAGTAGTCTAGAAATCAAGGCTTATAGTTTTGACAACTAAACTTGACAAACAAGCTTGAGATAGCAACACTTGCGAGTTCGACCGAGCAGTGCTCTAACACTAATAATATTACTTGTAAAACTATCTTGAAGAAAAGAGTAAACTATCTTGTAGTCACTGGTGTAGCCGAAATCTCTTACGTCCCCTAGTTTAAAGACTTCTTTGGGATCAAGAAGCGTCTACTAGTACCATTGGTGGGAAACTAGAATTTCATTGTTATTTTAGTTTTCGATTATTGATTCGATTGACTAACGGTTTTTAGCTCTTGATTGCACCTAGTTTGATTATTCTTGAAAACCTTATCTCCTGACATAAGGTCACTCAAATTAAATCAAGTAATTAACGGTAGGTCAGATCTGTCATTATATTTGACGTTGACTTGTGATCATCCATTGTTAACAGACTCCGTTCTCTGTGTGATAAATCATAAGTTGGAATCAAGTTTGATTGTTCAAGTACAAAAGAAGACATTGAAAATCTGAAGAAAAGAATATTTCTTATTGGTTTCGTATCTTTGTGATTTAACTTCGTGCACAAACTTGATCGGCTGGGATCCGACTAAAACTTGTTTATCTTTGATAGAAAATTGATTGATAGTCGAATTAGATCGGCAAGCTATAACGATTTTGTTGCTTCTGTGAAGAATATGAGGTGGGTTGTTGTTGTTCTTTAGGGGCATCTATTTGATATAAAGCCAAAAAATCAGAAGAAGACATCAAACAAAATATGAAAGTGATAATCGGTGGGAGAGATGAGCAGAAGAACGGTGGAAGAGATGGAGAAGAAGGTGCCGATCTGAATAGAATTTTAATTTTAACTAGGCTTTTCCTTTTTTTTTTAGAATTTATTAATCAGGGTGGTTTCGTTGTTTGGTGTAAACAAAAAGTCAAAGGTGTAGCATTTAGGATATATGAAAAACTATAGGGGTTGCAAATAGGATAAATGGGGGTGGCAATTAATAAGAGTGGCAAATAGGAAAAGTGAGGGTGGCAAATAGGTGGAACCTTCTTAAATAACCAAATTTCCTTGCCAAATTTATACAACATTTAGAACTCTACCCATAGTCGAGCGTGTACTCTAGTCGAGCAAAGCCAAATTCGATTTTGAGAATCTGCAAGGCGTTCTTAAAATTTCCTTACCAATGTTGTCCCGTATTTAAAACAAAATTGGTCCAATAACCCTAAAAAAAACATCATATTACTGCCGGTTTAGAATTGGCTTTAAAAAAACATATTATTGCCGGTTTAGAATGGGTTTTAGATTGGGTGATTCTATGGGTAACGGACAGTGGCTTCAGACTCGAAGAGTGCAGCAAGTGCATTTATCAGTAGGAAGTTTCCTTGGAAAGTTTTGGGACGATGGACAAGATTGAAGACTATGTATGAAAGAATTACCTTTCGACACGTCTATAGGGAAATCAATTTCTTAGCGGATACCATGTCAAAACATGCTGCAACTCTGGATAAAGGAACCGTTTTAAGGTTTCAAGGAAGGTCTGCACTCTTAACCAACATAGGGAGCGTAGGTATTAGCTATTTTAGATTTAAATAATTTTCGTAATTTTTGGGCTTGCATGCCCTCTTTGTTTCTTTAGCTTTCATGGCTTTACCCAATTTTTGACTTTTGTAATCGCTTTAGTATCAATATATTATGACTTAGCTAAAAAGAAAAAAAAAAGAAAAAAACCCTCGAAAAATAATTCCTGGGTGTATAAGACGAGTAAAGTTTGATACCGTTGAAATATCCAAAGATTAAGGAGATACTTTTCTGTTATCCATTTTGGGTATTCTGCGTAACATAATTCAACTGGTGTGATTGAAAGTTCCTAAACTAAATAGTTAAAACTCAAAAATAGTCGAAACCAAAATCATTGTTCTTCTCGACGGAGGAAAACGAGCTTCATTATCCAATATGAAGTTAGTTGCGATTTTTATTATCACAATGCGTGTTCTTATATATCATCATATTCTTCTATAATCTTTTGTTTAATCCAGTAAGCTTAATTTATAGGGTTTTGAGTTGATTTTGAATCAAAAATAAAATCCAGTCCCATTCGATTTTGTTTTTATTTGATTTTAAGTTTGATAAAAATTGTAACATGATCTAATAATTAATTCAATATAATTTGAAGTTTTATTAACTATTGATGACGTGTTTTAGGTTTTTGGAACTGAGTTTTGAAGTTGTTGAAGAACAGGAAAGAACGGATTGATCAAGTTCTTAAATGAGTAGGAAAGACGGGTTTGGTGATATTCGAAGTTGAAAACTAGGGTTTTTATGTTGGCAGTGATGCAAAGATGGAGAAGGAGATTAAATGGGGTTTGTTCTTGAGCCAAGAAAACAAGGAAGAAGAAGAGGTTTGTAGGTTGCTGTCAAATTGGGAAGAAATTGAAACTAGGGTTCTGCTGAGTATTGGGTTTGTATTACAAAGAAGAAATTGATTTGAACTTGAAGATGGTGGTGTTGACGTGTTGTTATTAATGGGTTCGATTAAGCTGTTGTTGTTGATTTCAAAAGAAGGAGAAATAGTTGTGGCTGTGTTTGAAGGGTTTAGAAGAGATTATAGCTAAGACTTGATGGCAACTAATGATGGGTCAGAAGGTGTAGAATGAGAGGTTGAATGGTGGAGATTCAGTTCTGGGTAATTGCTAATGATAAAGGAGAGAAATGTTAGGTGCTACTGGTGTCTGGATCATTGGCTGGTGGTGTTAGTCTTTTTGAGTATTGGAGAAGAAGAACAAAGAGATGGGTTGGTTGCAATGAAGTATGGATCTATTTTTAAATCTAGATGAAATCAGGATCATCTTGGCTTAAACTGAATGAGTCCAGAATCCAGATTCATCCAAGAATAACACAAGATGCAACCAGGTTCATTTAGTTTAAATTTGGAGAATAACACAATGCAACTAGTTTTATTCAATTTGAAGTTGGATTCACCCAAGAGTAACACACGATGCAACTAGTTTCATTCAGTTTAAACTTCGATAAATCAAAATTCATCCAAGAATAACAGAAGAGGCAACCAGGTTTATTCAGTTTGAACTTGGGGAGTAACACATGATGCAATCAGTTTCATTCAGTTTGAAGTTGGATACATTTAGATTCACCCAAGAGTAACACAAGATGCAACCAGTTTCATTCAGTTTAATCTTCTATAATTTCAAATTCATCCAAGAATAACACAAGATGCAACCAGTTTTATTCAGATTAAGCTTGGCTTCATCCAAGAATAACACAAGATGCAACCAGGTGTATCCAGTTTAAACTTACATGAAATTGGCATTTTTTTGTGTGTTCTTCTTCTATTTCTTCTTCAATTCTTATCTTAGTGGAAGTTTTTGGCGGTGATGGTGGTGGATTAACAACAACAAATGGTGTTACTAGTGTTCGTAGTGTTACCGGTGAAGGATATCGCATGTTATACTCATCCAAGTCTGGGAAAACAATTTTAGGAAAACTTGTTTGGAATTTATAATAAAACTACTCCGAGCAAAAAAAAAAAAGTAATAAAAACTATGGGTGAATCTTAGTTATGGTGACAATGATTGAGTTAATGTTGCTAGTGGTAAGGTTAGAATGCTGGTGCTAATAGCGAGGGAAGTTGGTAAAGGCGGTGGCCATGAGCGGAGTTGGTGAAGGTGATGGTACATGTGGTTGTACGGTGGTGGTGGAGGAGAAAGATATTGAGATTGTGGAGAAATAAAAGTTAAAGATGGTGTTGGTGATGGTTTTTATGTTGACGGTGGAAGTAGATGGTGATGTCTGCTGTGGGCATATAAATAAGATTTTGTGTCGATGATTTTGAGATGAAGTGATAGACTGAAAGGATCCGACAGTTAAAGGCGTAATTGTTTCCTTACATTTGAACCAGACCAAAATCTTACTCGTCCATATTAACATGGTCTTGAATGTTTCCGGGCAGATAACCCATTTTTTGTACTTAAAACTCTACTCATAATTGAGCAGTGTTATTTAATTTCTTGACGAATATGATTTTCTTTAAGAACTGGAAATCCATTTTCTTTATAACCAAGTCCAAATAATGATTGGTCAAGATGGGAGCAGTGGAATTACTTTCTTTATAATACATGTGCTCAAATATGAGTGTTAGAACTATCTGATGCTGACAGATAGTTGACAGGTACTTACAGCTGTACATATTTCAAGTGTTTCTCTTAACAGTTTTCTGTGTGAGGAGGTTATTCTTTTTATTACTGTTATTCTCTTTTTTTTTTCCCGTTATCTGTAATATGTTCTTTTCCCGAAACTCTTAAATACCATTAAAATGGTTAGAACAATAAAACAACAATAAGATTCTTCTGATATACACCAGAATAACCAATAAATACACAATACCGAAATGTTTCCACTTTACCTTCTCTCAATCGTCAACAACAGCCATCGTCTTCATCCTCTTAACCACTACAACCGCCTTCAAATCATACTTCTCAACTACCACCACCAACTTCAAATCATACTTCGCCACATAACCAGAGACCACAAACTTTTATTCAACACACACCTATTCAATTTCCACCTCAAACATCACCTTTTCTTCAACCAAAAATTCAACAACAACGATTTCAATAACAACCGATATAATTTACTTTACAACAATAACAAAAACCTCAGTTACACTTTCAACTTCCACAAAAAATGTATAATCCTTTTAGTTTTCAAAGTAAATTTAGCATTCCTTTTTCAAACATTGAAAACTTTATTTATGCAAAATTAGACGCATCAAACTATCTTGTGTGGAAAGATCAAATGTATTTAATCTTGATCTGTACAAATATGTTTGGATTTGTTGATGGTTTGATTCCTATGGAAACACTTACACTCATGATAAACAATAATCAAGTTCCCAATCCAAACTATCTAGAATGGTTATAATTTGATAAATTTATTGGATCGTGTATTAATGAAACTGTTGATAAATATTTATCTTCAGAACTTCTTGGAAAGATATCGACAAGGGAGAAATGACTGCATCTAGCAAAACTGTTTACAAAACAATTCTTTGCTAGGAAATCAATGCTCGGATCTCAATTGTATTCCATTCAATAAAGGTTCTTCAACAATTAGTGAGTTTCTGCATCAACTCAAGACTATTTCTGATTATCTTACAAAGATTGGAGAATCAGTTCCAAATGCTGATCTGGTAATGCATGTACTTAAAGGTTTAGGTACAAATTATGTTCACTTTGTTGTTAATGTTCAAAATCATGAACCTCCGCTTACTTTTTTCTGAATAGGATCTCATCTAATTAGTCATGAGCAGTTTTTGAGAGAAACCGAATCTTTTCATTTCTTATCACTGATCCTACAAATTCATCCTTTTATGTCAAGAAACAAAATTATCCTTATAATTCTTCTTTTTGTAAACCTGCTATGCCATCAGGATTTCCTTCATTCATAATCCTAATTTTTCTCTTAATCCTCCTATAAACTCTTCTATATCTCTTTGTGGATTTAGGAAAACTGAGTTCAATCCAAATCAGAAACAAGTTGTAGATTACAGCTCCAACCCTTGTCAGATATGCAACAAACTTGGATATTTTGCTAGCAGGTGCAGATTCTGATATGCTGCATCCAAGAATAGTGGACCACCTCTTCAAAAGACTTTTCTTGGTCTCGATCTTAATGCAGGAAGTAGTAATGAGAATTCTTTTTGGTTTACAAATGAATGACTAAAATGTTCAACTTATTACAATTACTTTTGAGTTTGGTGGTCATTCAGGACAAAGTGCTTCTGGTCATATCTGGATACCAGATTCTAGTACTTCAAATCATATAACAAATGACTTAGCATTATTAAACAATTCTTCTTCTTATTCTATTTAGGAGCAAGTGATGGTAAGAGATGGTAATCTCCTCCTAATTTCTTTAAAAGGTTCTTCTACTTTATCAACTTCAACTAGTTACTTTAATTTGCATAAAGTTCTCTATGTTCCTCATCTTTAACATAATTTGTTGTCTGTTGCTCAATGCATCCGGGATAATCATTGTGCTTTTATTTTTTCATCCATGGGGATATGAAATAAAGTCTCTGAAGGACAACCACATTCTGTCTAGAGGGAAAGTGCAGAATGGCATATATTCAATCATGTTTTGTTGACCTCCTCAACATGTTGTTTTCACTTCCATTGTGGCATCACCAATACTTTGGCAGTTAATATTAGGACATCCTGCTCAAAAGATACTTCAGAAACTTGATGTTGTTGCTGCTATCAGACTCTCAATAAAGATTTTGATTATGTTTGTGGTTCTTTCCAGTTAGAAAAGAATAAATGCTTACCATTTCATTATAATGGTTTGTTTCTAGTATTCATTTTGTGTTAGTTCATTATGATATTTAGGGACCTACCCCTGTGCAATCTCATATGGGATTCAGATATTATATTCTCTTTGTAGATGATTTCCAAATTGGATATATGCTATGAAGGCTAGAAAAAATAATATTCAATGCTTCAAATCGTTTAAGTCTCTTGTTAAGAACCTATTTGATATAACAATTAAAAAAATTCAATATGATGGAGCACTTAAATTGACCAAAGGTCCTTTCAGAGAGTTTATTAATTCTTGTAGTATTGAATTAAGAATTTATTATCCTTACTTACACCAGCAAAATGGGTCTGCAACGAGGAAGCACAAGCACATCGCAAAAGTTGGCAATACTTTACCTTCAATGATTCTATGTCTACAAAGTTTTGGTTTGATTACTTTTTAGCTGTAGTCTTTCTCATCAACAGACTTCCCAGCAAAGTATTAATTAGTTTATCAATCTTCTTATGAAACATTATATAAATCCAAACCTGATTATTCTATACTAAGGGTATATGGTTGCTTGTGTTATCCAAATCTAGTGCCCTATAGAAAGGACAAACTTAGTCCAAAATCCACAGCTTGTGTGTTTCTAAGCTATAATATTCATCATAAGGGATATATGTGCTTGAACTTGAAATCATCTAAAAAAGTTACTAGAAATGTGGTGTTTGATGAGACAAAATTTCCTTTTTCTATTCCAGCTGTTTCCCCTGCAAGCTCTTCTAGTTCAAATTTGTTAGTCTCAGATGCTTCTCTTGTATCTGTATCTTCAGTTGCAGCTCCTACAAAATCTTCAATATATGACAACACAAAGTCTCTTGCAGAGTCTCAAATATCTGACATTACAAAGTCTCTTTTATTTGATGTTGTTTCTGAGGCTACTAATATAACTTTGCTACAATCAGATGTGTTCTTAGCCTTGCTCTTTGTAACAACTGGTCTGTTTGGAAGCTAGATATAAGCAGTGCTTTCTTACATGGTTATTTATCTAAGAATGTTTATTTGGAATAACCACCAAGATTTGTTGATCCTCAACATCCTAATCATGTTTGCTTACGTCAAAAGTCTCCATATGGTTTTAAACAGGTTCCTAGAGCCTTGTATGAGAGATTCAACAGCTATATCCTCACCTATGGTTTCTCAAACTTTGTCCGTGATACTTAAATTTTTATGATCACTTGTCGCAGGTCTCAAAATTATATTCACATTCTCACTTCAACAAGATATAAATGAAGTATAAAGTAAGGAAGATTTTGTTTCACGGGAGGCTATTGTTATTATTATATTTTCAATTTATTAAGTAACCAAAGGGGGACTTTCTAATTTTTATACAAAGCAATAAAAACTAAAACAAAATCAAAGTAAATAGTAGAAGATAATCAAAAGTTGAGAATATTGGTCAAGGGGTTGTATCTCTCATTTATTAAAAGTCCTAGGATATCTTCGCAAGGATATCCCAATAATTTCCTGATTTCATCACAAACACATTAAAAGATGCAATTGTGAACTCTACCTAGAGAATAACCTAAAGTGTAAAAGAACAATTAGGTTTAACTCCCCAAGAGCACTAGGTTCAATGAAATAAGACTAACCAATGCAATTGACATACAATGTGTAGACAATTTAACATAGGTTATGATTCATACGTGATTATAAAGATGTATCACTACAAGTAATAACCATACTACGCTACTCGTAATTAGAAGTTAATAACTTTTGCATATTGAAAATCATAATCTAGATTTAGAGATGAAAATAAATCTAATTGATTCCGGACTCAACCAAACAAGCATTCAAACCATGTAACAATATGAGCAATGAATTATAAATGACAAATTATTGAGATGAAAGTAATTCATTGATCCAAATATCATGTTTGATAAATCAACTTAAACCCTTAACCGATAAATAGTATTTAGCTACGCATAGCTATGGAGTTCACCAACATAATAAATGAAAAATAAACAAAGCAAACCCTAGAAGCGTATCCGGCTCTCTCTAAAAGCTCCAAGTAGTTGTAGAATACATCATCTAAAAATGTGTAGAAGTCTCTTCCTTTTATATCAATCCTTTTTCCAAAATTAGGTCAAATTCGCAAAAGTCTATAAAATGAAAATCCACCAAACCCATCAAGACCATGTGCGAAAATAGCTCAGGAGAAATCCCTGTCAAAAAGTAGTCGTAGGAAAACTGGTGGAGTTGAACGGAAATCGTCCGTAAAAGTCATCTCAGGTGACCTGAAAACTGCATCGGTCACTGATCTAGTGGGTCAAGGAAAATGAGTTAACTCGGTCAAAATCACTGAGTCTGAAAACGCAGGGGATACCAAATACACCCAACTTTTTCGTTCGGCAACCTGTATAGACAAAACTTAACATAATTGCAAGTAGACCAACTTAGTGATCCTTGATAATATGTATAGAGTTAATATCTCAACCTCTACTCAATTAGTATGTATATAGACACAAGGTCCGTGAACCTGATTGTTAAGCAGAGTACTTGAGCAATCTCAAAAATTAATATCAGAGATCAATCTAGTCGTATCCAAATAATTCAATCGGAATTCTGCCAAGTGATTAAACTTGTTATCTATCTTTCAAGATACAAATTCTACAAGAAACTAGTCTCATAACCGATCACAATTAATCAGACGTATATACTTAGATTGAATACATACAAACCTGTGTAAATCCAATTATAAAGATAAACAATATAATGCCGTAAAGGAAAAACACAGGACACCAAATTTTTTGTTAACAAGGAAACTGCAATAGCAGAAAAACCCCGGGACCTCGTCCAGATTGAACATCACACTGTATTAAGCCGCTACAAACACTATCCTACTATCAGACTTCGTACTGGAATGTAGTTGAGATCAAATCCACCCTCCAAGAGATTCAGTTATGAAAAGACGAGGGTACCCAAATACACCACAATCTTTGAATTATCCACCTATAAGTCCTCTTACCGAAAGTGATTGTCTATGGACAAAGTCGAGACAATACAACAAATCGGTATTCATACTTTGTGTGATCGTCTATGGATACGAGATCGAGACAATACAACAATCAAAGTGTGATTACTTGATAATAGGTTCGGACTTAATCAAACTCTATAGGATCACTATCAAGTAAAGCGTAGTTAACGTTTGTGTATTTTACTTCTAATTATAGTAAACAATTATAATTGCGAAAATATAAAAGTGAAAGACACATCAAGATTTTGTTAACGAGGAAACCGCAAATGCAGAAAAACCCCGGGACCTAGTCCAGAATTTAATACTCTCATAATTAAGCCGCTATACAAAATCTAAACCAACTTCGTATAGTCGAGACCAAGCAACTAACCCTAGTTCACTTAGTTTCTTCAGTATCCCTGCGCTTCCGACATTCAATAAGTGCATGCACTGGAACAATTCCTTTGGATTGTATTCCAAACAGTAAAGGAACAACAAATCTGTATGGTAACAACTCTCTTGATTCTTTCCAGATAAAGATATCTCAAGTCATATGCAAAGGCTCTTCCGTTTAAACTAATAAACTCCTTTTCCTGGTTAGATTATTCGAATCTATATTACCTAAGTAATGAGATTCGGATTTGTGTCATAAGCCCACAATCTGAGTTACCACTGAGTCCTAGTTAGTCTACCGATCTGCCGAGTCGAGTCAGCATTTATGTTGTCTGAATTAGAGTTTAGTCTTTCCTCGAGTTCTATGTTATTAAATTGATGTTGTAAGAGCCGTTGGCTACTGATTGTTTGCTACTGGCTTTAAAAGACCAATCCCTTTAATCTTATCTTCATATATGAAAAACCAATTTTTCTTTCAAAACTGAAAGTTAGGCTCTGATTCTTTAGAGGGAAGGCAGGTTGCTGTTACTATCATCTTCATCATCTTATAGTTGTACTTAGGAATACTACAATTGGTATCAGACTTCCTTCCTGGAACCTGTAACCATGGCCACCAAACAATCCATTGCTGATCTCACTGTTATAGTGAATCAAAACACCCAATCCATTACCACTATCGAATCTGAACTCACTTCATTAAAAACATCATTTGCTAATGTTGAATCGCAACTTGCTATCATTCTTAATCTCCTAGAAAAAACTCATCAACCGCAGTCCGATATACCACCAGATCTACCTAATGGTGATGACGCAGAAGCTTCAAATCAGTCTTTCAATGGATTTCGACATATTATCAAGACCTTGTCTGCTTCACCCAGTAAGTTCTCTCGCACACCTAAGGTTGATTTTCCAAGATTTAATGGTTCCAACCCTCGCAGTTGGGCTCTTAAATGTGAACGTTATTTTGCTTTTCACAAATTCCCTGATGAAGATCAAGTCGAGATGGCTGCAATACATTTTGACTCTCAGGTCGATTCATGGTTCTTAAACTATCAACAAGGTAAAGAGTCTATTCATTGGGATGAATTCATTCGTGATCTATGTATTCGATTTGAAGATATTGCACAGGATGATTATGTAGGTAGTTTTAATAAACTACCTCAAACTACTATTGTGGAGGATTACTATGATAAATAGGAACATTACAAGGGTTTTATGGTTGCTAACAATACCTCCTTACGAGAATGTTTTTATACCCTCAGCTTTATTAGTGGTTTGAAAGAAGATATCCGTACTACTGTGAAGATGTTCATACCTAAAACTACATCTGAGGCCTTTTTCTTAGCAAGAATGCAACAAGCTTCAATGTGTCATCAACCAAAACCCCTTAAATCATTCTCTAGACCTTTTGTCCCTACACCATTATCTGTTGCTCATCCCTCTTCAACTATTAAACCATTCTTCTCTTCTTCACCTACTTACAACAAGCAAAGTACTTCAGTCACTACTCCCATTGTGACCCATCCCACCACTCCAACTAAAACATCACTAGACAACTCAATTCTACCCATTAAAAGACTTACTCATGCTCAAATGCAGGTAAGAATTAAAAGATAAAGGGTTATGTTATAATTGTGATGAATTTTATAGGCAAGGCCACAGGTGCAAATCTCAACAGCTCTTCATGCTGATTTCTGATGAAGAAGTAGAAGAACAGGAACAACTATCCACTGAAGAAACCAATGTTGCTTCCCCTTCCACTAGTGATTCCACCATTGAGATATCTTTACATGCCTTAACTGGTCATGTTTTTCATGATACAATAAGAACTTCAGGTCATTTGAACAAACACCCTATAATGGTTCTGGTGGATACTGGCAGTACCCATAGTTTCATTGACTAAACCTTGGTGGATAAACTGCACATACATGCTACTCCTACAGGTTATATGATGGTCACAGTAGCTAATGGGGACAACATTATCAGTAAGGGAATGTGTCAAAATCTTCATTGAGAATTGCAAGGCTACCAATTCTCCTATAACTTAAGAGTTCTACCACTAGGAGGGTATGACATGGTACTGGGAGCAGACTGGTTACAACAATTGAGAGATGTTACCTTCAATTTTGCTCAACTCAAGATTTCATTTCTACATCAAGGAAGCTACATTACCTTACATGGGAGTTCTTCTAAACCTTATCTCAGTCTTATTACTGGTTCTTCTTTTAGGAAATTTATCAAGAGTAACACTCCTACATTAATTGGTCAGTTTTTTGCCATTTCTTCAACACCTGTAACTCCCATTCCTGCCCAAATTTCTGAAGTTTTGGATTTTTTTCCGGATATCTTTGCTGAACCAACTACCTTACCCCCTTCCAGAGCCTTAGACCACAAAATCCCTCTTAAACCTAATTCTACTCCCACTTCTCAAAGGCCCTATAGGTGCCCATACATTCATAAAGCTGTAGTAGAACAAATGGTTCAAGACATGTTATCTGCAGTCTTAATCCAAACCAGTCACAACCCATTTGCTTCTCCTATTCTCCTTGTTAAAAATAAATATGGTACATGGAGGTTTTGTGTGGATTATAGAAAATTGAATGATTTGACTGTTAAAGACAAATTTCCCATTCCCTTGATTGATGAATTGCTAGATGAATTGAAAGGAGCTATCATTTTTTTCTAAGATTGACTTAAGATCTGGGTATCACCAGATAAGAGTTTATGCATCTGACATTCCTAAGACAGCTTTCAAGACCCATCATGGTCATTATGAGTTCAGGGTCATGCCCTTTGGCCTAACTAATGCTCCTACTACATTCCAGGCTCTCATGAATGACATATTTCAACCATATTTAAGGAAATTTGTCTTGGTATTTTTTGATGATATACTTGTCTATAGTTCTTCCTTGGCAGAGCACATTCTTCATTTGCAGCAGGTTTTCTCCATCATACGATAACACTCCTTGTATGCCAAATTATCCAAGTATGTGTTTGCTCAGCCACAATTTGATTACTTGGGCCACTTGATCACTGCTAATGATGTAGCTGCAGATCCTGACAAGATTGATGCCATGCAAACTTGTCCTATTCCTACATCCTTGAAATACTTAAAAGGCTTTCTAGGATTGACAGGATATTACAGAAGATTCATAAAAGGTTATGGCACAATTGTTAAGCCTCTCACTGACTTACTCAAGAAAGATGCCTTTCTGTGGAATCCAGCTTCCCAGCAAGCCTTCCTTGATCTTAAAGCTACAATGACAAGAGATCCATTCTTATCCTTGCCTGACTTCTCCAAACCATTTATTTTAGAAACTGATGCTTGTGACAGAGGTGTGGGTGTTGTCCTCATGCAAGAGGGAAGACCAATTTCTTTCTATAGCAAAGCTCTGGGACCTAAAGCTTCAGCATTGTCCACTTATGAGAAGGAGTTATTAGTCATTGTTATGGATGTACAGAAATGGAAATATTACCTCTCTCATAACCAGTTTGTTATTCACTCTGATCACCAGAGCCTCAAATACCTTATGGATCAGAGACTCTCCACTGCTCTTCAACAAAAATGGCTTAGTAAGTTGATGGGTTTTGACTACATCATCAGATACAAAAAAGGTGTGGACAACAAAGTTGCAGATGCTTTATCCAGACTGCCAGCACAATCTACAGGTTGTAATGCCCTCTCCTTAAGTATACCTCAATAGATGCAAGACATTTTGTCTAGTTATGAAGATGATGCAGTGGCACAACAACAAATTTCTCAACTGATTATTTCTCCATCAAATTCTCAGTTTACTTACAAGGAAGGTATCTTGAGATTTAAGGGAAGACTTTACATTGGCTCAGGTAATCACATTAAACAATTTATCATCCAATCCTTACATTCTTCTGCTATTAGGGGACATTCAGGCATGCTAGGTACTTATCAGAGGGCAAAGACTTATTTATTTGGGCCCATATGAAGACTGACATCCTTCAATTTGTAGCCTCATGTGAAGTGTGTCAATGCAACAAGGGTAATTTCAATTTTCCTAGTGGCCTACTTCAACCCTTGCCAATTCCTGAGACAGCTTGGCAAGATATCTCTATAGATTTTATTGAAGGCCTTCCTCTATCTAACAAAAAGAGTATTATTTAATGGTTGTTGACAGACTCACAAAATACAGTCATTTTATTCCTTTGAGTCACCCTTTCACAGCTGCTATAGTGGCACATGAATTCCTCAATAACATCTTCAAGCTGCATGGCATTCCAGGCTCCATTGTCAGTGACAGATACAAAATATTTATCAGTCAGTTTTGGCAGGCTCTGTTCAAGTCATTGGGAACCACTCTTAAACTCAGTACTACCTACCATACACAAACAGATGGTCAGAATGAGAGAACAAATGCTTGTGTGGAACAGTACCTCATATGTATGACAAGCTCTAACCCAAAGCAATGGACCCAATGGTTGGAATTAGCAGAATGGTGGTTCAACACCAACTATCATACTAGTTTGAAGATGTCACCCTTTCAAGCTTTGTATAGATACAAGCCACCTCACCTGATCTTTCCAATTTCAACCACAACCTCAGTTGCTTCAGTGGAAACTTATCTAAAGGCCAGAGATGTTATGTTACAACTTTTGAGGGAGGACTTGACTAAAGCTCAAGCTAAAATGAAGTTCTTTGCAGATCAAAAGTGTACTGACAGAGAATTTGCAGTGGGAGATATGGTTTATCTTAAATTGCAACCTTACAGGCAATCATCAGTAGCTCCCAAAAAAAAATTTCAAGTTATCTTCTAAATACTTTGGACCATTTGAAGTGCTGCAGAGAATTGGCAGTGTTTCTTACAAATTGAAGCTACCAGTTGGTTCCAGAATTCACCCCATTTTCCATGTGTCTCGGCTTAAAATGCATATTGGACTTAAAGCTTCGACTGCTTCCCAACTACCAGTGGTGGATGACAAGGGACAATATGTGGTTGAACCAGTTGTTGTTCTAGCCACTCGACTGACCCTTAGAGGTGAAAAATCTGTTTATCAAATTTTAGTTCATTGGTCTAATTCAGCTGCAGAGGACGCTACATTGGAGGACTTGTCTCATATTCAAGCATAATTTCCAGATTTCATCCTTGAGGACAAGGATGTTTAAAGGGGGGGGGGGGGGGGCATTGTCATATACCCACAATATGAGTTACCACTGAGTCCTAGTTAGTCTACCGATCTGCTGAGTCGAGTCATCATTTATGTTGTCTGAATTAGAGTTTAGTCTTTCCTCGAGTTATGTGTTATTGAATTGATGTTGTAAGAGCCGTTGGCTGCTGATTGTTGCTAATGGGTATTAAAAACCCAATCCCTGTAATCTTATCTTTATCAATGAAAAACCAAATTTGCTTTCAAAAATTAAAGTTAAGCTCCGATTCTTCAGAGAGATGGCAGCTTGCTGCTACTATCATCTTCATCATATTGTAGTTGTACTTCGGTATACTACAATTTGTAACAATCAAAATAGATCTACAGAGAACTATTAGGTGTTACCGATCTCACGCAACAAATCAATCGAATAAATCCGATTATAGTTGGATCCCAGCCTGCACAACACCACTTCAATCTCTTGTGATCAATCACGCCCAGAACGGAGTCTGTTAATAATGGATTATCACAAGATGTCTTTAGATCTACAAACAGTTCTAAAGATCCTGTCGACACTTCGATCTAGTTGGAGTGAATCTTATATCAGAAGAGAAGATTCTCAAGAATAAACAAACTACGTGTAATCAAAGTTCAACAACCGTTAGTCAATCAAATCAATCGAAAGCTAATAAACTGCAATTATATAGTTTCCCACCAATGGGACTCGTAGAGCTTCTTGATCCCACAGAAGTCTTTAAATGAGCGGTCGTAAGAGATTTGACCTAAATAGGGTACTGTCCTCTCTGGATAGACGGCTCCACCAGAAACAACAAAAAGATAAAGTTTGCCTGGCTCTTAGGATAGTTTGCTAGAAATGCAAACTTAGGTATTTACAGACCAAGGATGTTTGGACACCAAGGAATTTCCAAAACCGAAAGTATTCTCAAGATATGCAATAAATGCCCAATCGGTTTTCATAATTCTAGGAAATGCTTTGTCCAATATTTTCCGAAATCTCCCAATAGAAAATCTCAAATTAGTAAATGCACATTACTAATTTTTATTCTTTAGAGATATGCATTTAATTGCTGGTAATTAATGCATATAAAACTAACAACCTTAATTAAAAGATTCTTAATTTACTTCGGACCGGAATCTCCTTGAGTAATTAAGGAATATCTTCGAACAATAAAAGATAAGAGTTATTGTTCGTGTTCAAAGTATGTTGACATCTTTTCTTTGTAAATCATCTTTCATATTTACAATCTTGGAATCGATTATACCACACTTCCAAACAAGTTTAGAATTGGTTCATTTGTATTCCAAGATAACTATGTGATTGATCAAATATAAAATCATATTCATGGGTTCAATCGGTTCTACCAATCACTAGGATCGGTTATACCTTAATATGGAATACTTGTGATCGTTCACACAAGTTACCAGGACTGGTTACATCAGTTACTAGGATCGGTTACGTCAATTATCATGACCGGTTACCATATACTCATGGTATTGCTTGTGATCAGTCACACCAGTCACTAGGATCGGTTATACCAATTACCAAGATCGGTCACACCAATTACTAGGAAAGGTTACACCAATTACAAGGATCAATTACAAAACTCTTTTGTGATCGGTCACACCAATTACTAGGATCGGTCACACCAATTACAAATATCGATCATACCTTCTCAGGTGATTACTCAGGATCGGTTACACTAATTAATCAAAACTAGTCATACCAAATCACAAGTCAGGCATTGTGATTAGTTATACCAAGATACATAACAAGTTATGATCGGTTCTACCAACTCACACATATTGGTAATCCAAAGATATGCAATGAATAACAATACCAATAAGCCAAGAGATTTCCCTTTCGATTCATAAAACAAGTTCATGAATGTACTTCCTTTAAATAAATGTAAAACATTGTTTCCTAGGATGAAATCTTCATATTTACCCATACACATAATCACAATAGCATTCATACGATTACGTCGATGTCATCATATCTACGAAATTCAAAAGATAAGCGTTATACTTCGTAGTCTAATTTCTTAATACTATAATCATATGATCATGTCTCACTACTAGAGTAAAATATTCATTCACAGCTTCTCAGTTATGTTTTCAATATAGCACGACTTGAAAGATACATTAGGAATGAAACAGTTCAAGTCAATATTACTAACCTCAAGAGGAAAGATGATGTCATCGTTGTAGATCGTTACTTGTTCACGTTCTTCAGGTCTTCGAGTAATACTTGTATGTCTCATATTCCTAGAATTTCTAGTCTAACCTATACGAAGTTGTCTCTAGTACATAATCATGCGACTCTTAGATGAGTTTTGATTCACTAAAATATGACAATCAAACTTGACATACCAACGCTTGGTGGGTTCAACCGAGCTATGCTCTAACAATCTCCCCCTTTGTCAATTTTTGTGACAAAACTCTTAATACATATGGATAAATAAATTACAAGAATTCACTATACATACGCTTGATTCCAAGTTTCAACAGCACAATAACCTGCATATATTTAATCAATAAATGTCGTTGTTGACATATGAATAACAAAGCTTATACTCCCCCTAAAGGTAAGATATGTAGATATTCAATCTGAACATCTTTGTTATTCCACTTTTGTAGTCAAGATAACTACACAGCAATATGATATGTTTCTCCCCCTTAGTCAATGCTTTACTCTTTCGTTAGACATAAAGTTTAAGCATAATTGTCATTTCCTTGGTGATTGCAAATCACTTGTTTACTCCATATATTTCTCCCCCTTTTTGTCACCAAATGACAAAGGTTCGAGCAAATAAAGGTCAAACCGAAAGGATCTTACAAATCTAAAAGACTTGTATACAACCTATAAGAGTTAAGCACGAAGGTTTCACATACCACTTTAGATAACCAATATTAAAACCGAAACTACAAGTAATTTAGACTTAATATGTTTTCAAGGAAAACTATTGCCCGAAGCAATTTTCCCTAATAGTTTAACAAATTGACTAAGAAACTTAGTTCCCTTGTTAAACCGATTGTACACATACAATCACTTATTTCGATAAGACCAAAATAAAGATTAGAATTAAATTTATTTCTCTCATTGGGTTCTAATTATTCAGACAATAACTTAGACCTTTCTCTTTATACAAGAAAAGTACTAGGTTAGTTAACTAGTATTTCTTGTCAAGGCATTCGATTAGACTTGAATAACCGAATCCTTCAATTTGATAAGTCTAACTAAGATCAGAATTAACTTAGTTTCTCTTATCCGGAATCAAATTGGACTAAACAAATGATCTCGTATTTCGTTAAGCCATAAACAATACATACAAACCAAAATAAATTGACTTGCATAATTATTTTCTTAACCAGAAGCAATTGAAACAAACATAGACATTATAGCACCGCAATTACACCGAAATTTCGTTAAGCAAAAACACTTGATACCAAACAATAAGCCAAATAAATTGACACAGTTTTTCTTAAATGGAAACAATTGAATTGCACACACACACATCCATACACACATAATGGGATATATCAATTGTACCGAGATTTTGTTAATCAAAAGCAAAATATATGCAATATAAGCAGGCTTTTCTTAAACAGGAAAACGATTAACTAACAAATTCGTTACCTCAGATTCCGCATCATCTTCTCCCAGAAATATATATCATTAAGCGCAAGTTCAAGTTAGAACTCTCCCCCAATATGTTTTCATCCTCTCGCAAGAAAAAAAGAACAACAACAAAGAGCAACCTTTACCAGAGAAAGGTTGAATCGGTTTTAACTAATGCGTGCCAATAACAAAAGTTGAAAACCTGAAACACATATGTTTATGCTAAACACAACTCATGTAAACACAAATTGATTCAACACATTGTGACTTTTTACATATGAGTTTCTATAGGAACACTTATGATCCTTTGATAAAGCCTACAAACATGGGCTAGAACTTAATCCCGCTAAATCAAAAAGCCACATAAACCATAAGGGTTCACATCATATGGTATCGAGTATTAAGGTTATGAAAACCGAAATCAGACATCCCATAAACCGAAAACACATAGCAAAAATATAGACATTCAAGCACATGCTATGTAATCGGAAACTATCACACGAAAAATTATAAAATAATAATTTTATTCACAAATAATGATAGTTTTATTCAAAAATAGACCTTATATATTAATCGAAATAAATCAAAAACTGATGTCTATTTTCATTTAATTGCGAGTCTTGTGAAGATCACTTTCTGGATTCAAATTCTTCATTGAACTTCCTATTCCAATAAAAGATTTGTTCATCTCAAACAGTTAAGAATGAAGATCATCTAGTACTTCTTTTGAATCCTTATCTTAGCTCATGGTGTCTAATATAACTTATAACAGTAAGAATCTGTTTTCTTATAGAATCTTGAAGATTATCATGTTGTGAGACATCTTGAGTTTCAGTCATAATGGATGCACAAAGTGCTAAATCATCAAGAGATGACCCTTCCTTTACCGATTTCTCCATTGATGCAAGATAGTCTTCTTTTAGACAAAAAGAAAATATATATAAGATAGGAGAAAATCAAGGGGTGATATAGTTTGGTTTATGGAAACCGAATATATTTATCCCAAAAGTAAAAGATATCGATTATGAGATTATTGTTACCTAAAGAACAGATTTGCACATTCTGCCCAATTTTATACCTCCTCACAAACAGAATTTAGGCAACAAGTGAGGATGCATTTTTTCAACACAATCAGTGCATGTTGAGGTGAGGATTAATATCACCACGGGTAACAAAGACATCCTTAGGATGATTTATAAACAAAATAGATTGTGTTTCTTTGTGTTTTTTCTTTCTCTTGTTATTGCAAGAGTTTGCAACTTCCTTTTGAGATCTAATAAACTCATCAGCCTTCAAAATCTTTATGCCCTTACGAAGTGCCTTGATGAATCTATTTTGTTGGAGATTTCCATGGAAGATTTCAGTGTGGTTATTTCCTCCATATAAAGAACTTATCATATTGTCAGAAGAGTTACCTTTTCCTTTGTTAGCTTCTGACCCTTTTGGTATGTTAACCAATTTTTGTTGTTCAGACTTTACCTCTTGAGTTTTATCTGATAGGGATTTCATAAGGTTTTAAAGTTCTAGACTTAATCTTCGACTTTCCTTAATTCCCAACTCAAGTTTTTCTAAACAGTTCTTTAGGAGTTGATCAGACTCCCAAGATGCATCACTGTTAGAATTGGCAAGAAGTGCGTTACAACTTGATATTCCTTCATAGGGTTTTTCCTCCGGGATATCATCTAGGGTAGAGATGTAAGCTTTGTTGCACTTCTGAGCTTTTCTGCTAGAACAATGTTTTTCCATATGTATGAACCTACGGCACTTGAAACATTGGATTTCTTCATTACCTTTTTCATGATAAAAAGATAATGCATCAGGATTAGATTTATCTTTCAATAAAACATCCTTAATCCGCTGTGTTAGGAGTACAATTGTTGAGTTAAGATATTTTTCAACAAGTATTTCATCCTCTTGACAACGTTTCTCAGTCAGGTTTATACATACTTCTTTCGAAGATTGATTTGTGTTAACTGAGGCATCATATCCAATATTTCGGTTCTTCAGCAGAGTTTCTTTGTCAAAGATCTTTAACAATTTCCTACAAGAGAGCTTCGAGAAAGTATGGAAAGATCATTGGCTTCTATTATGGCATGTTTCTTAGACTCGTATCTGGATGGTAACGATCTGAGAATCTTGCATACTATTTCCTTTTCAAGTATAGTCTTTCCAAGTTAGAAAGAAGCATTGATAATCTCAGAAAGTTTAGACTTAAACTCCTCGAAGGAATCATTATCATCCATTTTAAGGAATTCTCATTCAAAAGAAAGAAAAAGAAGACTAGCTTCCCTTTCGGAATCATTCCCTTCATATACAGTCTAAAGAGTATCCCATGCTTCCTTAGAAGTTTCACATGACAGAACATGATGTAAGAGATCATGACTCACTGCATGTATTATAGCATTAAAACCATCAGAATTCTGCTTTGCAAGAGTTCTTTCTTCATGAGTGTAGAGCGCTAAGCGTTTAAACTCAATTTCCGAATATTTAACTTTCGGTCTTTCATATCCTTCTTCGATTAATATACAAGTATTAAAATCTCATTATTGAAGAAAAGATCGCATAGCATATTTCCATAATGGGTAATTCGTCCCATTAAATCTTGGTTGTACGTTAATTGAATCATCCATTAGATTCAATTCTTATAGGTTGGATCACACCAAACACAGATTGTTAGATCTTTTCGTGTTTGCCTGCTCTGATACCAATTAAAAAGACGAGGGTACCCAAATAAACCACAATCTTTAAATTATCCACCTATAAGTCCTCTTACCGAAAGTGATAGTCTATGGACAAAGTAGAGACAATATATAAATCAGTATTCACACTTTGTGTAATCGTCTATGGATACGAGATCGAGACAACACAATAATCAAAGTGTGATTACTTGATAATAGGTTCGGACTTAACCAAACTCTATAGGATCACTATCAAGTAAAGCGAAGTTAACGTTTGTGTATTGTACTTCTAATTATAATAAACAATTATAATTGCGGAAATAGAAAAGTAAAAGACACAGCAAGATTTTGTTAACGAGGAAACCGCAAATGCAGAAAACTCCCGGGACCTAGTCCAGAAATAAATACTCTAAGAATTAAGCCGTTATACAAAATCTAAACCAACTTCGTATAGTCGAGACCAAGCAACTAACTCTAGTTCACCTAGTTTCTTCAGTATCCCTGCGCTTCCGACATTCAATAAGTGCACGCACTATAACAATTCCTTTGGATCGTATTCCAAACAGTAAAGGAACAACAAATCTGTTTGGTAACAACACCCTTGAATCTTTCCAGATAAAGATATCTCAAGTCATATGCAAAGGCTCTTCCGTTTAAACTAATAAACTCCTTTTCCTTGTTAGATTAATCCAATCTATATTACCTAAGTAATAAGATTCAGATTTGTAACAATCAAAATATATCTCAAGAGAACTATTAGGTGTTACCGATCCCACGCAACTAATCAATCGAATAAATCCGATTATAGTTGGATCCCATCCGATCAAGGTTTGTGCTACATAATGATATGAGAAACCAATAAGAAATCTTTTTTGTCTTCAAATCTTCTTTAATCTTCAACTAAACCTGTACAACACCACTTGAATCTCTTGTGATCAATCACGCCCAGAACAGAGTCTGTTAACAATGGATTATCACAAGATGTCTTTAGGTCTACAAACAGTTCTAAAGATCCCGTCGACACTTCGATCTAGTTTGAGTGAATATTATATCAGAAGAGAAGATTCTCAAGAATAAACAAACTAGGTGAAATCAAAGTTCAATAACCGTTAGTCAATTAAATAAATCGAAAATAATAAACTGTAATTATCTAGTTTCCCACCAATGGTACTCGTAGAGCTTCTTGATCCCACAGAAGTCTTTAAACGAGCGGTCGTAAGAGATTTCGCCAAATTAGGGTACTTTCCTCTCCGGATAGACGGCTCCACCAGAAACAACAAAATGATGAAGTTTGCCTGGCTCTTAGGATAGTTTGCTAGAAATGAAAATTTAGGTATTTATAGACCAAGGATGTTTGGACACCAAGGAATTTCCAAAACTGAAAGTATTCTTAAGATATGCAATAAATGCCCAATCGGTTTTCATAATTCCAGGAAATGCTTTGTCCAATATTTTCCGAATTCTCTCAATAGAAAATCTCAAATTAGTAAATGCACATTACTAATTTTTATTCTCTAGAGATATGCATTTAATTGCTGGTAATTAAAGCTTATAAAACTAACAACCTTAATTAAAAGATTCTTAATTAATTTCGGACCGGGATCTCCTTGAGTAATTAAGGAATATATACGAAAAATAAAAGATAAGAGTTACTGTTCGTGTTCAAAGTATGTTGACATCTTTTCTTTGTAAATCATCTTTCATATTTACAATCTTGGAATCGATTATACCACACTTCCAAAAAAGTTTAAAATTGGTTCATATGTATTCCAAGATTACTATGTGATTGATCAAATATCAAATCACATTCATGGGTTCAATCGGTTCAACCAATCACTAGGATCGGTTATACCTTAATATGGAATACTTGTGATCGGTCACACAAGTTACCAGGACCGGTTACATAAATTACCAGGATCGGTTACGTCAATTACCAGGACCAGTTACCATATACTCATGGTATTGCTTGTGATCGGTCACACCAGTCACTAGGATCGTTTACACCAATTGCCAGGATCGGTTACACAAAATACTAGGACCGGTTACACCAATTACAAGGATCGATTACACAACTCTTTTGTGATCGGTCACACCAATTACTAGGATCGGTCACACCAATTACAAATATCGATCATACCATCTCAGGTGATTACTTAGGATCGGTTACACTAATTAATCAAAACTAGTCATACCAAATCATAAGTCAGGCGTTGTGATTAGTTATACCACGATACATAACAGGTTATGATCGGTTCTACCAACTCACACATATTGGTAATCCAAAGATATGCAATAAATTACAATACCAATAAGCCTAGCGATTTCCCTTTCGATTCATAAAACAAGTTCATGAATATACTTCCTTTAAAAAAAATGTAAAACATTGTTTCCTAGGATGAAATCTTCACCTTTACCCATACATATAATCACAATAGCATTCATACGATTACGTCGATGTCATCATATCTACGAAGTTCAAAAGATATGCGTTATACTTCGTAGTCTAATTCCTTAATACTATGATCATATGATCATGTCTCACTACTAGAGTAAAATATTCATTCACAGATTCGCAGTTATGTTTTCAATATAGCACGACTTGAAAGATACGTTAGGAATGAAATAGTTCGAGTCAATATTACAAACCTCAAGAGGAAGGATGATGTCGTCGTTGTAGATCGTTACTTCTTCACGTTCTTCAGGTCTTCGAGTAATACTTGTATGTCTAATATTCCTAGAATTTCTAGTCTAACCTATATGAAGTTTTCTCTAGTACATAATCATGCGAATCGTAGATGAGTTTTGATTCACTAAAATATGACAACCAAACTTAACATACCAACGCTTTGTGGGTTCAACCGAGCTATGCTCTAACAAGTTACAGTCACGCTCCTTATGTTTCATGAACCTCACAACGTTCTACACACTTTATTCCCTTAGCTGACGTTATTTACAACCTAAAAGTTGCTTCATCCGAAGTGAAGTCTTTTGGTACCAATCTACCTCTAACAGATAGGCCTATTTGATTTCCGTTTAGATCAAAGATCAAGGTATGGGAATCTGTTTGCAATAGAAAAGCTAGTAACTTACGACTCCCGAAGAGCATCCTAGATTCTTAACCACCTCTCAAGAAAAATCGTCGAAAGATCAACTAAGGCCAGTCTTTAGATATCTATATTGAGGAGTAACAAAGTCTGAGACGAAGATAACTTTGTGATTACTATCTATCTTGCCGGACAGAGATTACGAAAACCTCGATAACAGAAAACAAGATCAAGATTCACGAACTATCAAGGTAAATATAGTCGGACCTGGCTTCACGAATCCCTAAGAAAAGTCTTTTTAATCGTAGACCTAAAAGGTCAGTAGACACGACTCTAGAATCAACTAGGACACAAAGTGTCAGGAATTGAATTTCCCAGTTAACAGAGATGCTCTATTTATAGTTTTCAAAGACAAGTGTTAGGTTAGAATTCAAGCTAAGATAACTTGAGAATCAAGCAAACAAAATAGGTCTTCAAACTACAATAGAAGATTATACACATAGGTTTTGTTACTGAACCGTTTATAATGACTGTTCGGTTTGGAAAGTTATCCAAAGAACTAAAAGCTACTTGACATTCATTTTAACACCTAAGAAATTAATCATGATTAAAACACATAAGTGTTTAAGTAATCAATATATTTTTAGAAGTGTTTAAGAGAATTCTAGCAATGCTAAACATATAAAAATAATACGTCTTTGAGCATCTGCTAAACATTATCGGGACAGTTGGTACAACAGTTCACCAACCGTAAGGCTTGTTCATGAGTTAGGGTGCTACGGTTCGTGAACCGGGTTCGCCAAACCTACTAGACTACAAAACTCAGTTAACCTCGGTTCGTGAACTGGGTTCGTCAACTGCTAGCCAATTAATCCAACTTATAAAAATCAGTTCGCCAACCGGGTTCGTGAACTGTTCCCAACTAAACTTTTGGTTTGCGAACTGGTTCGCCAACCTTCCTGTATTTCTGAATCTCAGATATCTATTGTTTGCAAGCTGATTTCGCCAACCTACCCTGAGTAGAAATTCCAGTAAGTTCATATTTCTCTCTTTTGATATTTGAAATATTCCCAAGTGATATAATCATTAATATGGGAAATTTTCAATTAATCCACAAATCAATTCATAGAACTAATATTGTTAAGGACCTTTGAACATCTAATCGCTAAATCATATTTTGAGATTTTTCACAAGACTAGCTTGACTCGAAACATCTTCTTTGTGAATCTACTATAAGTCATACGACATGGTCTCAATAGATTGAAAGATGGTATAGTGAGTAAAATAGAATGGTTCAGTATTCACATACTAGATACAAAAGTTCTCCAAATGTCTTCGTCGATCTTCAGTCTTCAAGGGTGATCTCTAATACTCTACTACAATTCTAACATATCTGAAACTTGACTTAGTAGACTAGAAATCAAGATATAGTATTGATCACCTAACATTGAAAACAAGTTTGAGATAGCAAAACTTGTGGGTTCAACCGAGAAATGCTCTAACAATCTCCCCCTTTGTCAATTTAGTGACAAAACTATTCAATACATATGGATACAATAAATAAACTTTTCACCTCAATCCACTATGCTTTATTTCCTTGGTTCTTCAGCACACGTCTTGAATTCTTCGTACTTCAAGTTCTTTTAATGTTCTACGTGTGTTCGTTCAGCACTGTGTTGTTGTAGATCCGTAGCGATAACAACTTATGAGGATACTCTTTAGAGCTTTTATAGAATGAGGTAAACAAACTCTACTTAATAGTCGTTGTACAGAAACATGGTATTGTTACCTTCCTCAAAATTCGATTGAACCATAATTTTGAAGCAACGGTGACATGTTCTCCCCCTTAGTTGATCGCTGTCGTATGCGTCAAAAATAATTTCACTTTCTCACTCGACTAAATTTAAATGAAGTATGTGGTAAGAAAGAGTTCATTCCCACAGAGAGGCTCTTGTTGTTATAAAATTTCAGTTTCTTAGTAACCAAGGGGGGATTTTTGTTTTAACAAAGCAATAAAAATAATTGAAAGCAATAAAATATGAAATTAATCAATAAGAGGAAGATATTGGTCACAGAATAGTATCATTCACAAACATGTATTTCCACCAATGACTAGAATTGATATTTTAATCTCTCATTTACTAAAAGTCCTAGGATACCTTGATCGCAAGTATATCCCGCTAATTCCCTGATTTCATCACAACCACATTAAAAGATGTATATGTGAATTCTTCCTAGAAAGCAACCTAAAGTGTAAAAGCACAATTAAGTAAGTTCTATGGAATAAGACTAATCAAGGCAATCAAACGTGTAAAAGCACTAATTCGATTTAACCAAGGTTATGATTCATATGCAATTATAAAGATGTATCACTACAAGTAATAACCACACTATGCTACTTAGAATCAGGGATAAACAACTTTTTCGTATTGAAAACCCTAATGTAGCTTTAGAAATGAATGCAAATCGGATTGATTCCGGACTCAACCAAACAAGCAATCAAATCATAAGACAATATAAACAATGAATCATAAACAATAAATTATTGAGACAAAACTAACTCATAGATGCAAATATCATATTTGAGAAATCAACTTTATCCCATAACCAATATTATTTGTTTAGCTACTCATAGCTTTTGAGTTCATCATAATCAATTATAAAAATGAAGAAGATGAAAAATAAATGAAAGCAAACCCTAGTCGCCGCTCTCTCAAAAAGCTCAAATTAGTAGTCTTCCCTTTTATGTTTCCAAAACTAAGTAAAGTCTACAATACCCAAGTCCAAATAGTCCACCCAGCCACCAAGTCCACATAAGAGAAAATACCAATGTAAAAATTCTGCCGAAAATATGTAGCCGGCAAACTGGTACCAGCACCGGAAAACGGCCGACAAATCACCGGGAAACACCTCAGATGACCGGCAAAGTCAAACCGGTTACCGGGTCAAAATTTGTCAACGGGTCAACTCTGGTCAAATAGACCGAGTCATGATGAGTCAGAGGTTGAATCAGTCAGCTAACTCATCTGAGTAGGCTGACTTGCCAGGCCAAAACCATTTGCACAGGCCTGAGCTTGCTGTTGCACAATGATTGCACTTCACTAGTTCAGTCCAGCCATGATGGCTGTGCCTTCTTCACAGCTGCAGCTTCGACTCTTGCCTGTACTTCAAGTCACTCATTACATTACCAAACCAAGACCAACAACAACCTACTACTCCAGTTTACTGCAACTCTTGCAATACCACCACACACAGCTAGTATCTCAGTTCTTCTAATCTCCATACACATACAACTGCAACCATTCCTGCAATTCCACCAGCAACTCATATTCATTCACCAGATCAGTTCAGATGTATCTCCTGCCATCCCTACAACACCAGCTACATCTCTACTTCCATGTCAGCTCATCCAGCTACTTCCATTGCATCACAGCTCATCACAAACTGCAATTGCCTGCATTCTGTAACTGCACCTGCTCATTCATCGCAGTACCAACAGCAATAACCACTTATGCTTCCACCATCTCAAATTTAGTTCAGTTCAGTTCCTGCAACTGCAATTAGGTTCGCCTCAAGCCATTCTTCTCTGTATCTTCATGTGAATACCCAATCAGTTCCTCTATTTCCAACTCAACCTGACAGCATCACTTGTAGCTGCACTTCATACTCTGCAACATCCACGATGTCCCTGCAATACTTCTTAGCTTCAGCTGCTCAAGAGACATACCATCAATACCAGTTGCTTAAAACCCATCTCCTGCAATTCATTAGTACCAGCCACAACCAACTTCTGCAATTTCAGCTCCTTCTTGTTCTCTTAATATGAAGTTCACCATCACCTGAAGTTTGTCCCTGACCTAGACATTCATATAATCATCTTGCAGTCTCAGTACCTCTCATACTCACTCAAACTTCAGTAGCAGCGCATCGCCATCACCACCTGAGCCATCTAATCTCTGCATCCATTTGAGCATCACCAGATTGCAGCTATCCATCTTCTTCTCCCAGCTGCAACTGCAAACAACCAACACACTGTCACAGATTCACATCCCTTTCAGGTCTTCTTTGTTGTCTCAGTACCAACACCATCTCAAGCCAACCTTTGCTTCTGCAACCTCAGCTATGCTCATGCAGTACCATCATTCCCTGGCTAACTCTCCAGCTATTTCACAATTCACGGAACCAACACTTCCATCTCATTCTGTAGATCTAAACCATTACAACTGCATCACTACAAACCCATGACAATAACCAATTCCAACTCTACCAATTCAACAGCAGAGACAACCTCGGATTTCAATTTCTTCTCGGCTTCTCAATCACCAGCACAAGGTCTTCTTTGTTTTAACTTCAATTTCACCAACAGAACCTTCTTCATTTGAATCTCCACCTTCTCGTTCCGTTTCCATCTATCAGCAGCAACTCTCTGTCTCTGAAATCCAACACAACCCAAATCTCCATTTCAACTCAGGGAAGACTCAACAATCAAACCCATCTCCAATTTCATCACTACAAACCCCATCTGAACAGCAACAGATCCTTGGTCTTGTCAGCCTTGGAACTCATTAAAACCCTAACTTTCTCTTCATCCTCAGCTTCATATCATACCCAATCTTCTAATTCATCTCTTGAGCTTCAACATAACTTTTCCATGAATTTCAACATCTCAGATCTACCATCTTCTTTACTCAAAACCTAATTCAAACAAAACCCATTCATAATCTCCAACACATCTTTAATCGACCAAAAACATCAACCTAAACCTTAGTAGCCAGGAACGGGAACGAGGTCGGGAGAGAGAGCGAGGATGGAAGCGGGGATCGTCAAATTTTCAAAAAATGAGATACGAGAAGCCAGTTGGGAGCGTGAATTACATTTTTCAAAAATATTAGTTATATTACCAATTTTCCAATTTTATAATCAAGAAATAATACAAGTACATAACTATTTAGAAAATCTTACTTAAGTGTAGGAATATATCTCATTCATTGACCTTTTTTGCTTCTTGTGTTTGTTACGAGCACTCTGAACTCGCATTTGTGCTTGTGTTTCTTGTTCTTGTGAACTTGGAGGTGGAGGTGGAGGTGTTGGTGTAGGGGAGGATGGAAGGATAACAGCAGGTGTTGGTGTTGTAAAGTAATCCACTTCATTGTCAGATGTTGTGTCTCGCTCCCTTGCCTCGATTACTTCAATAGCTTCTTCAATGTTGTTTTCTTCGGGATTTACATCCCAATTTCTATATTGAGTCCCGTAATCTGCTATTTGCCTTGCAAGAACATGTTGGTTATAATGAACATATACAAGCTTTTCAACCCTATCAACTCCCAATTTGTTTCTCTTTACACTGTGGATGTAGCTATATGTGCTCCAACATCTTTCTGCACAAGACGAGTTAACACTTTGTGACAACACTCTCATAGCTAAGTTGTAAAGCTCTGGTGTCCCTCCGCCATATAAACCCCACAACTGTTTTGCACTCATCCTTGCTCTATCCGCTATAGCTTGTGGGCGCGCGAAACAACCTCCATTACTCACAAAATCACTAATTTGATGCCTTATAACCGCAGCTTCTTCCGGCATTGGAAACATCTTATCTATGGCAGCTAGATACCCATCCTGAACTTCTTTGTCGAAGTTAGGCTTCTCCCTCCTAACGCCACCGGGAGATGGTTTCATTAGCCATGTATTTATGTAATACTTATGTACAAGCAAATAAGCTAAGCAATGCAACAGAATGTTCATTTTACTCTATCTTTGAACCACAATTTGCTGAATAATATCTTGAATCTCTATATCATCTGCAAGTGTGTCTTGTAAACATCCCAGCATCATATCTATTTGCTCATATGCTTCTCCTATAACGGCCTTATAGGAATCTGAAAATCTAAGCATCATATATATCGGCTTTGTTATTCGCAACACTTTATCTACATTACTCCAGAAAAACCAATCCATGATAATTGAGGTGATATTTGCATGTTCTTCTGTAATTGCAGGTTTCTTAAGCTCTTTCCATTCTTCCGATAACACCATGGCAATCAGAGAACTTCTTACTTCGACAAGTCGGGAAAACACTACAAAATGGAATCCAAACCGTGTCTTTTTTGATTTGAGAACCTCTAAAGGAGAAAACTTCTTAAATAAAGCTAGACATTGAGAATGATTCCTGACGAACTTCACAATATCCTTGCCTTTTTTATACGTTTCTTTCACAAATAATATGGCTGGTTCCTTGGATTTTGTTATGTCTTTCATTAATAAATTAAGAGTATGTGCTAAACATCCAGACCAAAAAATATGGGGATACCTTTCTTCTATGAGTTCTCCAGCCAGTTTGCAGTTTGCCGAGTTGTCTGAGGACTTGTACGACAATCGACGGCCCAATCTCTTCAATTTCTTTCAAGAGTATCGCAGAAATGTTCTCACCAGTTTTCTCTATTCCTGAAACGTCGTGAGCGCTTAAAAACATTGCTTTGCCATCCGATACTGCCATAATATTTATTTATGATGCATTTTTCACATTCGACCAACTATCGGAGACAATTGAAACTCCATGAGTCTGCCAGTCACTCACTAAAGGATTCAGTGCTTGCTTAACCAACATTTTCTCCTTGTCTAATAAAGAAGTTCTAGCCTTTTCATAAGAAGGAGCTTTGTATCCTTTTGGTGCATTATTAATGGCGGAGACCATTTCTGCCCAAAATGGAGATCGCAGAACATTCATGGGAATTGCATTTACATATAAACATCTCGCAATCTTTTGATCAACATCATCTCTACTGTGCTTTTTAAACATTTTATTAACAACACTCTGAAATAAATCACTTTGGCCTATATTCATACCTGCCTGCTGATTTTGACTCGTACTAGCATTTGGTAACGCAAGTTTTTTTACTTTAGCACTATCACCGAACAGGATTCTTGCATCAAGTTCTTCTTTTTTTTAAATCTCTCTCATCTCTTTTGAAACTTTAGAACACAGGTTTATACCTTGAGTCTTGGTACCCGGTAAACACCAATCAAGTGTTG
Organism: Papaver atlanticum; assembly: GCA_023531105.1. NCBI lineage: Eukaryota > Viridiplantae > Streptophyta > Magnoliopsida > Ranunculales > Papaveraceae > Papaver > Papaver atlanticum. The sequence goes on along the minus strand of JAJJMB010010045.1, from coordinate 2,074,804 downwards.
ACGCACCCTTGTATAAGATCCCATATAGGGTTCCACTTTGCACCCGAAATTGCATATGAACTTCTGCCCACCACCACCTCCTCCTTTATCTCCATTTTTCTTATCAATCTTTTGAACGTACTTCCAAAGAGGAGTTGTGGTTAACTCTTCAGCTTGGTCACCATCGTCTTCTTCTAAATTTATTACTGAGTTTGAAGATGTATCCATGGAAGAAGAAAGGATAAAGAAGAGAGAGGATTTGATGATTTGGTTTTGCTGCCGAAGGTATGAAATTGAAGGCCTTATAAAGATTTATCACATCTCTTTAGTTCTAGGTCTAAAGTTAGAAATAGGTGAGATATAAGTTTCATGTTGGGATTAGGCATGGGAATTAAGTTTCACGGCTGATTACAAGAAGTTAAATGTTGGAAACAGGTGAGAATTAAGTTTCATGTCGGAATTAGGTATGTGAATTAAGTTTCATGTTGGAACTAGTGGTGGGAATTAAGATTCAGTTGGAATTGGTCGGAAGTTGAAATCACACGGTTCTGAATGTTGGGAACGCGTTTTTTGCATGCCAAGAGCGCGCTCCTAACACGGATCTCACTTGGGAACACAGAACCGCGTATCTCATGGAGATACGGGATGGCCTTTGACGTTCCTGGCTACTAAGACCTAAACTCCTCCTTCATCTTTAACCACACTACCAGAAACCCTGGACTTCTTCTCGATCCGTTCTCACTTCTCAGTCACCAGAAGCAACAGATTCATCTCTCCCTGCTATGAATTTCAGGTGAACAATCTCTCTGCGTCCCCAACTCTCCCAGACAGGCGCCTCTTTCTCTAACATAGATGCAGAAATAAATGAGAAGAAATAAATTCCTCTCAATTCCAGATTTTGGTAATGATAAAAAGTGCTATAAGCACCCACTTTTTTTATTCAGGCCACCAACAGATTATTTGGCCACTCAGTTTCAGGTAACCGACAGCCTAATTCTCTGTTCGTTCATTCTCTTCTTTCTGGCGTAACCATAGCTGGATCCAAGCGTCGATCGTTTGTGAATTGACCCCTTTGCTCCCTTTACGCTCCAAATGGATTTTTTTTTCCTTCTTTTACTGATAATGACTCCATTGCACCTAATAAACTCAAAAGCAAACATAAGGTACATAATTTACAAGAAAACGTACAAAGAAAGCATAAACAATAGATAAATATCAAGGTGTTTACAACACCTATCAAATTCCCCCACACTTAGACTTTGCTAGTCCTCGAGAAAATCAAACAAAATAATTCTAAAACATACATACAACTCCGTTTCGTCGAGGATACGATCACACTTAGCCTGTATAACAAGCCTTTGAACCCCTAGGTGTCCCTAGTGGATGAGTTATAGTCTCGTGAGGGTTTACTAGAGATATACCCACAAAACCTACTTTTCCAACTTAGTAGTTCTCCGAAATGATAGCATCCAACGCGCTAAGAAGACATAAAGATTCTGCACACTAGTCATAAGAAGTTCGACACATATATGAACACAATCTCATCCTTAAAAGTTGAGAGAGAAATAACCATCCCTTATCGAAAGAATCCAGGTTCGAGAGTGATCGAAAGTCTTGACTCTGCCTCACCAGAAAGGGTTTTATGAAATTGCTCTCAATAATAAACAGTTTTTTATGGGTCACACATGTGTCCAGGTAGGAATGAAGAGAGAATCCTGTGACACGTTAAATAGTAGGAAAGCAAAACCCTCCGATTTTTTTTGAAAACCCACATCTTTTATCATTTTGAAAACCCTTTTTTTTTGACGATCTCTAAGAAAGAAAATCAACCACTTAACGAAGGTGGGAATATGCTTACTTACCTCGTTATTCGTTCAACGTACAGTTAGCACCACTCTCACAGCATCCATAGAAACGTCTTCGGTCTTCAATCCCTGTCTTCATCTTCATCTTCGGTCTTCAACTCTTGATGATGAAATCTTAAAGATGTCGACATCCTTTGAACATGGGCAGTAACGCTTATCTTTAATTGTTAAAAGATATTCCTTAATAGCTAAAGGAGAATCCCGGATCGAAAATAAATTGAGAATCTTTTAATTAAGGTTTTTAATTTTATATTTGGAAAATAAAGATTAGTAATGTGCATTTACTAATTGGAGATTTTCTAGTAAGATTTCGGTCATTATTTGGACAAAGCATTTCCAGGAATTACGGAAACCGAATTTGGAATATATTGCATATCTTGAGAATATTTTCGGTTTTGGAAATTCCTTGGTGTCCAAACTTCCTTGGTATATAAATATCAAAGTTTTCATTTCGAGCAAACCGAAAAGACGAGGGTTCCCAAATATACCTCAATCTAAAACTTTTCCACCTATAAGTCCTTTTCCGAAAGTGATTGTCTATGGACTGATTCGAGACAATACAACTAATCGGTTCACACTTCGTGTGATCGTCTATGGATACGAGATCTAGACAATACAACAACGAAGTATGTTTACTTGATAATAGGTTCGGACTTAACCAAACTCTAGGGATTGTCTATCAAGTAAAATAGGAATTAACGTTTGTGTATTTTATTTCTAATTATAATAAAACAATTATAATTGCGGAAATAGAAAAGTAAAGACACAACAAGATTTTGTTAACGAGGAAACCGCAAATGCCGAAAAACTCCGGGACCTAGTCCAGAATTGAATACTCTTAGAATTAAGCCGCTATACAAAATCAAACCAACTTCGTATAGTTGAGACCAAGCAACTAAACCTATAGTTCACCTAGTTCCCTCAGTATCCCTGCGCCTCCAACTTGTAAATAAGTCACGCACTTGGAACAATTCCTTTGGTTCGTATTCCAAACAGTAAAGGAATAACAAATCTGTTCGGTAACAACTCTTTTCAAACAACGTGATATGAGTCTGACAAAGGCTCTTCCGTTTAACTAATAAACTCCTTTGTCGGGTCCTTAGATCAATCTCTCAACAACTACCGAAGAAATTGTTAGACTATGCAATCAATACTATTAATCACAAAGAAGTGTATTGATGCCGATCTACTCAACTAATAAATCCAATCTATCACAAAGATAAACCGATTATAGTTGGATCCCTTTCCATCCGAAACAAGTATTGTGCACACCAAAGATTATGAACTCAAATAAGAAATCTTCAAAGTCTTCTTTGTCTTCAAATCTTCTTTAATCTTCAATCAGCACCTGCACACAATCAACTTGAATCTCTTGTGATCAATCATACACAGAACAGAGTCTGTTAACGTTGGATTATCAAAAGACGTCTTTAGAACTACAAACAGTCTAAAGATCCCCGTCTAAACTTCGATCTAGTTTGAGTGAATCTTATATCAGAAGAGAAGATTCTCAGGCATAAACAAACTAGTTGCAATCAAAGTTCAACAACCGTTGGTCAATCAAATCAATCGAAAACTAATAATAAACCGCAATTATCTAGTTTCCCACCAACGATACTACTTCGTAGAATCTTGACAATGTGATTCTTTCCTCTAATTCCTTGTTGCTTGAATCTTCTTCATTATGAATATTCCTTCTTTCCATTGGCTTTATTGAAAGAACAAAACTAAAAACGAACTAAACAATATGATACAATGATTTTATTTTTCTTTTTACATTTTTTTTTATTGAGACAAGAAAAATGAAATAAACACAAAACAAAAACGAACAAAATAATAAAACTAGTAATGAACCTAATGAAATTTTCTCTTGTCATTTTTTTTTTTTTTTAAGACAACAGAAAATGAAATACAAATAAAGATAAATAAAGATATGCAAGTACAAAGGCCATGGTGTAAGTACTTTACCGCTTGATTTTTCACAACTTTTATGTCTTGATATCATAAACTTCTTGAATTCTCATCTTGATAATCTTCGCTCTTGTACATAAGTCTTCAACTTGTAAAAATTCTACTCCTTGTCTTGTTGCTTTACTTGAATCAGAAATCTGCTCATTTCTGTACTGTTGCTCGTAAAACTTGAACGTCTTCAACTTTCCCTCGAATTTGTGATGCTCCTCTTGTTGATGATGATGGTGTTTCTATGGACCTGTTGGTGTAGAGAGAGATAAAGTCGATGATGCTAACTGCGAACAAGAATACAAGTGATATGTAAGTTAGCAATTCGATGTCACCATCATGATTGATAAAATAGCACTCAAGAGATCAAAGTAGTGCTTCTATTGGTGGGAAGTTGGGTAGCTCACCATTCTACCCGGAATTAACGTACGGTGACACACACTTTAAAAGCACAAATTTAGACACGTACAAAGAATTGAAGGTCGGTGCCTCTCATGATGTAATAATAGGTAGTCTCCACTATAGGGGATCACAACTCTAATACCGAATTCAGTCTGCACCTCATTTGCCACTGGCATGGTTAAATCCAACTTTAACTCTCATACAAGTAAGAAACCTGATCACGTTCTCTGGCATCTCTAAGTTCAGTCACTCTTATGAGAATCTCGATGTAATCTTAGCAACATGTATACCATGTGACTCTAAACTAACTACAAGTTGGAGTTTTTCATTCACTAATTTACACAAAAATGAAAATTTTGAAAATTTTACAATGCAAATGCTTAACCACTCCCCCACACTTAAACTTTACATTGTCCTCAATGTAAATTGAGTCATCCAAGTAGAGTCAAGGTGGGAAATACTACATGAAATATGACAAGAAATCAGAAAACAAAACAAAATAAAAACAAGACAAGAGAAAATAAAAGATAAGAGATACAAAACCAATGGGTTGCCTCCCATGCAGCGCTTTCTTTAAAGTCGTCAGCCCGACTATCTCCTTGTTTGTTACGCCTTAGCCGGCTTCCAATACATTATGGAAATCTGATTGAATGTTACTTGGTTGTTTCCTCGCCTCAAAGATGTTGAAGTGTATGACTTCTTCGTCGAACTCCATAGTCAAGGTGCCATTATGGACATCAATCTTCGTTCTAGCGGTTCTCATAAATGGTCTACCCAAAAGTAAAGGTGTAGACGAGGATGAATTCACATCACTCATGTCTAAAACGTAGAAATCCACTGGAAATATTAGTCCTTTTACCTGCACCAAAACATCCTCAACAATCCCTTTCGGGTAAACATTAGATCTATCGGCAAGTTGAATAACTATGCCGGTTTCCTTAAGAGGATCAAGATTTAAAGCATCATAAATTGAAGTAGGCATAACATTAATAGAAGCTCCTAATTCTAGCATAGCTTTTGTAAACCTCGTTTTACCAATAGTGCATGGAATAGTGAAACTACCGGGATCCTTCAACTTAGATGGGAGTTTCTTTCGAAGATATGACGAAGCATTCTCCCCCACACTCATTACCTCATTACGCTGTTAGTTGGTGCTTGTTAATGCACAATTCCTTTACACACTTTGCATAACGTGGAGATTTCCCAATTACTTCAATGAGTGGAATATTCACTTGGACCTTCTTAAAAACATCCCAAATATCCCAATCTTGTTCCACCTTTCTATTAGCTCTAGCGAACCTGCCAGGAAAAGGTAGAGGAGGAACATAAGTAGGAATATGAGTTTTAGAGTTGGAAATAGGTACCTCAGATGTTTGGGGGAAATCAACATCTTTTTTCTCCAAAACCGGTTCCTTTGGGGATTCTTCTTTACCCGAATCAGTAATTTCAGGTTGCACAAGTTGTGTACCACTTCCAAACGTAATAGCATTGACACCATCTCTTGGGTTAAGAGGTTGGGAAGGGAGTTTCTCACCATTCTGTGCATGCAACTGATTAATCTCCTCGGCCATTGAACCAACTTGTGTTTGCAAGTCCTTGATTGCACCCTCCGTTCTTTTCTTAAAAGATTTCAGCAACTCTTCCATATTTGTCCCCTGATTTTGAGGTTGTTGTTGTTGCTGGAATTGTTGCTGTGGTGGTTGACCAACTTGTGATTGCAACTCCTTAATTGCATTATCCGTTTTCTGCTGATTTAAGACCGCTAGTTGTTGATTTTGATGTACCACGGAAATTAGAGCCTCCATCAAAGTAGCCATCTTTGTCAATTCTGGGCTTTGGGCTTGTTGCGGTTGTTGCCCTTGTTGGTGGAACTCACTCGGATGCTTGTAAACAGAACTTGCACTTGCAACTTGCTCATTACCATAACCAATGTTGAGGTTGTCTCTCCATCCTTGATTGTGGTCGTTGGAGAAAGTATCATACCGCTGTGTTGAGAAAATAGCATTGACATGCTCTACGTTCTCATAAGCTGGGCGTGACGGTTTTACAACCACCGCCGAAATTTGTTGCATCATTGCTGTCATGTTGCTCATTTGTTGACATAACTCAGTAATCTCGTCAACTTGATTAACTCCCTTGATAAGTGGCTCCGATCCACGACTTGAAAATTGTTGAGAATTTGCTTCCATACTCTCAATCAACTCTCTAGCTTGTGTCACCGTCTTGTTCATAAGTGCACCACCACTTGCAGCGTCAAGAAGATTCCTATCACTTACTTGGAGACCCTCATAGAAGTATTGGATAATCATCGTGTCACTGAATGGGTGGTGAGGGCAGCTTGCCACCAATCTCTTGTACCGTTCCCAACATTCATACAACGATTCCCCCACGCTTTGTTTCATCCAACAAATCTCCTTGCGAATTTGAGCCGCTTTGGATGCAGGAAAATATCTCTCTAGGAAGAGTTTCTTCAATCCATTCCATGTTGTAATACTACCAGGCGGTAAGTAATATAACCAATCTTTAGCTGCATCGAGTAAAGATAAAGGAAAAGCATGCAATATTCCTTCATCTACATCAGCACCATTAGGTATCATGCTTGTGATTAACCATTGAAACTCCATAAGATGCTTGTTTGGATCTTCCCATGCACATCCATGGAACTTTGGTATTTGACTGATCAACCCTGGCTTGATATCAAAAGTGGAAGTTGCTTCAATACACCATCGTTGTTGGTCCAACTTCTGAGAAGCTAGCTCCTTGAGTGTATGATTTGCATCACCCATTGCTTCTTTCGGTTTGTATTTCAGTAAGGTACCTAAAACACAATTCTCAAAAAGAAATTAAAAACAAAATAAAAATAAGAAACCAAAACAATATAACAACCGCTGCCTCCCCGGCAACGGCGCCAAAATTTGATCGCTGTCGTATGCGTCAAAAATAATTTCACTTTCTCACTCGACTAAATTTAAATGAAGTATGTGGTAAGAAAGAGTTCGTTCCCACAGAGAGGCTCTTGTTGTTATAAAATTTCAGTTTCTTAGTAACCAAGGGGGGATTTTTGTTTTAACAAAGCAATAAAAATAATTGAAAGCAATAAAATATGAAAGTAATCAATAAGAGGAAGATATTGGTCACGGGATAATATCATTCACAAACATGTATTTCCACCAATGACTAGAATTGGTATTTTAATCTCTCATTTACTAAAAGTCATAGGATACCTTGATCGCAAGTATATCCCGCTAATTCCCTGATTTCATCACAACCACATTAAAAGATGTATATGTGAATTCTTCCTAGAAAGCAACCTAAAGTGTAAAAGCACAATTAAGTTTAACTCCCTAAAAGCACTAACTTCTATGGAATAAGACTAATCAAGGCAATCAAACGTGTAAAAGCACTAATTCGATTTAACCAAGGTTATGATTCATATGCAATTATAAAGATGTATCACTACAAGTAATAACCACACTATGCTACTTAGAATCAGGGATAAACAACTTTTTCGTATTGAAAACCCTAATGTAGCTTTAGAAATGAATGCAAATCGGATTGATTTCGGACTCAACCAAACAAGCAATCAAATCATAAGACAATATAAACAATGAATCATAAACAATAAATTATTGAGACAAAACTAACTCATAGATGCAAATATCATATTTGAGAAATCAACTTTATCCCATAACCAATATTATTTGTTTAGCTACTCATAGCTTTTGAGTTCATCATAATCAATTATAAAAATGAAGAAGATGAAAAATAAATGAAAGCAAACCCTAGTCGCCGCTCTCTCCAAAAGCTCCAATTAGTAGTGTAATACGTGATCCAAAAGAAGTAGTCTTCCCTTTTATGTTTCCAAAACTAAGTAAAGTCTTCAATACCCAAGTCCAAATAGTCCACCAAGCCACCAAGCCCACATAAGAGAAAATACCCATGTAAAAATTCTGCCGAAAATATGTAGCCGGCAAACTGGTACCAGAACCGGCGATGGAGTTTATTAGGTGCAATGGAGTAAAAGAGCTTAACCTATGAAAATATAGTTTACTCCTCTTTTGCAAGAGTGAAAGAGCTTAACCTATGAAAAAACTTCCATTCTCAATATAGTTTACTCCTCTTTTGCAAGAGTGAAAGAGCTTAACCTATGAAAAAATATGAGATATTTGTTCTAATCACCATTAACAATAGCATAGAACAAATCTCACAAAATAAGCAATACATATTGAAAATGCAGGGGTACCAAAATACGCAACCATTTTTTTCTTAGGCAATCTGTATAGACAAACTCAATACAACCCCGAGAGTTAAACTCAATCAAGGAATAGTATCTAGAGTTATATCTCTCTCTCTTGCGATTAGAACGTTTACAGAAACAAGTCCATGAACCTAATCACAAAGAGATTACTTGGACGGTACCAAAGACCAATTGTCCAAGAATCAATCTAGTCGTATCCAACAAGCTAGGTCGGATATATTTACTTAGATTGATCAACATACAACCTATGATATTTCAATTATAAAGATAAATAATATAATGGGAAAAATAAAAAACACATACACCAGAAGTTTTGTTAATGAGGAAACCACAAATGCAGAAAAACCCCCGGGACCTAGTCCAGATTGAACACCAAACTGTATTAAGCTGCTACAGACACTAGCCTACTACCAATTAACTTCGGACTGGAATGTAGTTTACAGTCGCACTCCTTACGCCTCTTAAATACTAGCAGGACTCCACGCAATTGATTCCCTTAAATGATGCCACACCAACTAAGAGTTGCTTCAACTCAATTGAAGACTTTAAACCAAATCTTCCTCCCACAGATTAAGCCTATATATTGATTTCCTTTCACAATCAAATAATTTGATCAAAGGTGTGAAAATCGATAGCAATAGACAAATTCTAGCTAACCTCAAACTCCGGACTTATGCAACCCGAAGTGCAATCTAGATTATTATTCACCTCACAAGTATAAAACTTGTGGAATCAACAAAGTTTGAGACGAAGAGAATTTTGATGATTTCTATCTATCTCGATCGATAGAGCAACCCCAACAAACAATCAAGATCAGGATACTTGAGTTATCAAGGAAAGATAACTGGACCTGACTTCGCGAATCCCTATGAAGACTTTTTAGTCACTAAACCAAAAAAGGGTTAGAAATAGAACGACACTAGATACAACTAGGACACACCAAAAAGTAGTGTCGGGATTCCAAGATCCCAGTTGCTTGAAGTTCCCCTTTTATAGACATTCAAAGCATGGATTGCTTTAGGTTTAGGCTAAAATAGCTTTGGAACTAAGCGAACAATATTCACCATTAGATGAATCTTTGAATCTGATTTACATAAGCAAGATATACACTCTGGTTAGGTGAGACCGTAACTGAACCGTATACAAAGACTATGTTCAACTTGGTTAGCCGAAACTAGCCGGTTTGAACTTAAATATCTTCATTTTCATGAACACATAAGACATTAACTCTGAGTCACAAACATGTGACCAAAAATATCTAGTGTTTATAGAAAATTAATCAAATGCTAATTATCTCATAGAAATAATTTGAACACACTTGAAAATATAATCGACATGGTTAGTAGGTATACAAGGTACAAATACCATTACGGTTCGTGAGTCGGTTTAGTCACAGTACGCGTACCGGTTTGTAAACTTTTAACCAAAACCAAAGTTCCGGAATTCACAGAATTTTTTAGGTTTGCGTACCATTTTGCTTTCCACCAAACCAAAATTTCGGAGTTCACTGAACTTTTTAGGTTTGCATACCGGTTTGGAAACCTTAAGACTTTCGCCGGTTCCGGAGTTCACAGAACTAAATCGGTTTGCGTACTGGTTTGGAAACGCTGCCGAGTTCAGGAACACATAACTGTTTTAGTTTACGTACCGGTTTGGATACTCACCCTGGTTCCGTAACCACAGTTCAAGAATGGTTAACATACGAGTATGCATACCGATTCCGGTTCACAAGTTAAACATATTTTCATATGATGTTCATAAGAATATGCGTCCAACAGACACGAGAGAGGACGCCATTTTCCGAGACATCCTTGTGACAGAGGTGAAAGAGGCTTTAAGAGGGACCAAAAGTTGGACGATGCTGGGACCTGACAACATCCCTATCGAAGTTTGGAAATGTCTGGGTGATGAAGGGATAGCTTGCTGACCAAGCTGTCTAATAAAATTGTCCAGTCAAATCAGATGCCTAATGAGTGGCGAAAAAGCGTTATCGTGCCGATCTTCAAAAACAAAGGGGATATCCAGAACTGCTCGAACTATAGAGGTATTAAGTTGATGAGTCATACCATGAAGCTCTAGGAAAGGATTATCGATCGTCGTCTACGAAAGGAAACATGCGTAACGAATAACCAGTTCGGCTTTATGCCCGGAAGATCGACCACAGAGGCAATTTTCCTGGTAAGACAACTTATAGAAAGATATCGGGAACAAATGCGGGATCTGCACATGGTGTTCATTGACCTCGAGAAAGCATATGACAGAGTTACGCGAGAGGTGTTGTGGTGGACGCTGGAGAAGAAGGGAGTACCAACGAAGTACATAAACTTAATAAAGGATATGTACGAGGGAGCTGTCACTGGTGTTCAGACTTACGACAGAGTCTCGAGTGATTTTATGATTAAGATAGGGCTACACCAAGGATCAGCCTTGAGTCCTTATTTATTTGCTCTAGTGATGGATCAAGTAACGAGGGACATACAAGGTGAGATCCCATGGTGTATGCTCTTTGCAGATGATGTGGCGCTGATTGGCGAGTCCAAGACAGAGGTGGAGGAGAAGCTCGAGTACTGGCAACAAACCCTTGAATCGAAGGGATTCAGAATCAGTAGGACCAAGACTGAATACCTGAGGTGTGACTTTGATGATCCCAGACCGGATGTTGGGGATGTTTTGCTCGATGGACAACTAGTGCCTAAAAAGGATTCCTTTAAATATCTGGGTTCGATGATCCAAAGCGATGGTGGGATTGAAGAGGACATTCGAAATCAAACACAAGCAGGATGGGTAAAATAAAGATTGGCTAAAGGTGTCTTGTGCGACCGGAGAGTCCCCCTAAAGTTAAAAGGAAAGTTCTACAAAACTACGATTCGACCCGTGATGCCTTATGGCGCTGAGTGCTGGGCGACGAAGGACCGGGACACCAGACAACTGAGGACAACTAAGATGCATATGCTGAGATGGGTGTGCGGACACACAAGGCATGATCGTATCAGGAATTAATACGTTCGCAAAAAGCTGAAGGTAGCACCAATCAAGCAGATGCTCACCCAACACCGGTTGCGCTGGTTTGGGCACATAAGTCGAAGACCTCCCGATGCACCGGTCCGAGTAAGACGCATTTTGCGAGCTGAGGGTCGGATGAAACGTAGAGGACGACCTAAACTTACGTGGGATGAGTCGGTGAAGCGTGACTTGGAGAAACGGAATTTAACGGAGGAAGATGTGTTGGATAGACGGAAGTGGAGAGCAGCGACCCGCGTGAAAGAGGTGGGATTTTTGTTCCCTGTTTGAGTTGGCCCGTCTTCGACAGTTTGTTCGCACACAGCGTGTCCATTTGGAATGATCTGCGTCAGGAGCTCATGTTTCTCTTGTCACCACTGACATGAGTTGCTAGTTCTTCCAGAAACGTTTGTTGCTCTATGGACAATACGTGTTGGCGTATGAGTGGTGTTTGGTTTCCGGGTGCTTGTTGGATCCCCGCCCATAGTGGTGAACGACAAGCCCGATTAACTCTTCATGCCCGCCTCTGGCACCCATTTTTGGTTCATGTGTTGGCTATGTACTGAGAAGGTATCGATGGTGTCCCACCGTTTGTTGCTTAATCTTACCTATTGTTGGTAAGATACTTCTTTCGCGCACAGCGTATTCGCTTGAGACAACTTGTACCCGGTGTTCGTGCTCTCCTAGCCTTAAAAGGCTTGGATGGCTTGTTCTATTGGAGATGATCGTTTCTTGATGGACAATACGTGTTGGCGTATGAGTGGTGTTTGTTCCTTGGGTACTAGTTGGCTCCCCGCTCCGTGCGGAGACAACAAGCCCGACTACCTCTTTAAAATCTTCCCAGACTCGTATTCGGGAAAGACTCATTTGGTTCCTGTACCTATCTATCAAGAAGGTATCGATTATTGTCCCTCGAAATGGTGAACACGTAAAACCATCCTAGCATATTGTGAAGAGGGGGACTCCCTCCCGTAACTATGCAGGCAGCAGGATCGTTAAAGGGAGGACTCCTCCCTATAGCCCTGCAGCCCTGGGCAGGGATATAGTGAGTATGCTACTTTAACGGTTGCGAACGCGTAAACCCTACTAGAGTAGTGTGTTCACTCCCTGTTCCGCCTGCGGCACCGAATGTGCCAAGGATTTACTACTGTCTCTGTACAGGTTTCTCAGGCAGGCGTGCCGACTTAGAAACTTAGCCATATTTTGGAGATAAGATCTTCACGAGATATTATCTCTGCTCTACCCTGACTTTCTCGGGACTAAATAGCTTGGTTTTGGTTCATAAGAATATGCGTATCACAAATCTGTAAGTAGATATATATAACTACTCCGTTACGTGTACGAGTAAATGAAATATGGGTTCAGACATATAAAAGTTTTCCCAGTTTGTAAGACTGATACCACTGTCTTGTATCTGAATCTATAGTAGTTCTATATTTCTCTCTAAATCTATTCGAAATATTCCCGAACAACATCAATGACACATATCACTGTTCCATGCTATTTTCGAATGATAAAACTTGAATCATGATTTTGATTCCGAACAATAAATTGTCCTTAACCGAAATTCATCAACCATGAAAAAATGTTCATTAAGCTTTGTCATTATATTTCGAGAAGTCCGCTAACTTGATAATTAGTTCTCGGCTCGAAATTCTTGTCTATGCGTCCTAGTCTAATTAGTTATGCGACATCGTCTCAAATGATAGAAAAGTGAATATAACTTGAGATATAGGTGGTTCAGTCTCCACTTACTTTTTGTTGATGAAGTTATCCAAAAGCTTCGGTTGATCTTCGCCTTCAAATGGTAGAACGCAATGATGAATGTCGTGATCCACTGTTTCTCAACTATATTTATATCCTAGTTCGAGACTTAACTAATTGTAGACTAGAAATCAAGATATAGTTTTGACAACTAAATTTGACAACAAGCTTGAGATAGCAACACTTGTGAGTTCGACCGAGCAATGCTTTAACACATATATATAACCATGAAGATTAGGTATTGGAAGTCATCTCTCAAAATAAAATTTAATCAATAAACTTTAACTATGCAAGATGAAAATATTTGGAATTGCTAATGTAACACATAAAAACTACTCCAAAAACTAGTGTTCCTCCTTAATCAATATGAACAAAATTCCTACAAGGAGTTAACTAGTGAAAACATCTTTGAAGAAAGCCTGATCATTCCTGAACTCTTCTTCATCAACAGACATTGGGACATAATGTTTATGAAGAAGAGCATTAGATCCTTCAAACCTGTTTGGGTGTTATTTGACAAGTGCTTCTTGAATCTCCAAAGATTTCTGCAGGATGTTTTTAAGACCTTGCACTTCCATCTTGGTCTTCTTAAGCTCTTCGAGAATATTCGTAAACCTTTGCTGATTTGAGAAGTTTTCCCTAGGTTTCTTCATGTTCTTCTTTTTTCTCTTAAAAAGTGAATCTTTCTCCTTAGGAACAGTAAACTCAACACCTTTCGTTGTAGAATCAACAACCATAGGTAGAGAAGGTACATCATAACAAATCGTACTTGAGAATACTATAGCTCAAAATTGAGTATGTAATATGTTGTGTAAAAACAAAATCGTTCTAGTGAGAGTTTTAAATAGCTCAAAATCGTTCTAGTGAGAGTTTTAAATATAAAGAATAACCAAGAATGCAGGAACTGACCAGCCATAAAAAGTCCGTTCATGAACCAAAAACAAACTATAAAGTAAAATACAATTTTACCCTTATTAAGTTTGTGCAAGGGTAAGTCTTTATACATATTATTACTTGAAAGGTAGTGTGAAGAGAGCGAAAATAATAGTTTCAAGATAAAATTATTTTGAATGCTCCAATAATTTCCTCATGAAAATAAATTTTGACCATCTAGTTATTATAACCAAGTCAAAAACTAGAAAGCTAGACAAAACTCAATGGAGCAAGGCTCAACTCATTTTAAACTTGAAATATCAAAGAGATTTTAACCTAGAGTGTGTGATGTTGATGAACATTCAAGTAATACGTTCCAATACACAAACAAACGAGTTTGTCCCAAAGCCCTTTGAAGGTGCAATGTTCTTGTCTCTTTTCAGGGAACATGAGACAAAACGACACCTTTTAAACACAATTAATTTGTATTGGGGTGAGCACTAATAGGCTCACCACTTTGTTCCTGTATTGGTTTGTCAATTTCTATTTTTTTTTTCGATCGTTTAGACCATGATATCTTCTTTCGTTTCGAAACCTTTTCTTCAGGAATGATAACACTATTAGAAGAAGTAGGAGAAATAGAGTTATATACCTTAGCCAGGTTTGGCTTTTGAAAAATTTAAGCATATTTGTCAAACGACTCGCCCTCCGTTGCAGTTTATTGACATACCTTACTTTATGCTTATACTGAAGCATTGTTGAAGTTCATGACCTTCAATAGTAAAGTAATGATAGGTACAGTTGAGAAGAGGATCAGAAACACTTTCAGTCCCAGCTGTCAGACACATCAGAGATATTTCCGGAAGATCAGTAATAGGTTTTTCCAAAGAAAAATCCATTATATCCTCAAAAGTTATAGATGAGGGATCTTCAAACAGTTTGTGAAGATTGATATGAGTATCACTACCCTCATCAAAATTAGTTGTTTCAGCTATGAATGCTAACTAAAGCTTTCTTCTTCTTCTGAATCATTCAGTCAGTAGTTTCATCAAGAGTTGTAGAAAAACCCTTGTTGCCAGTGTATTTTCGTCGATTTGGACACTCATTGGCAAAGTGACCAAAACCTATACACTTGAAGAAGCACTGAGGCATATCCTCATCATGAGGTTTGACTGATGATGGAGGACGTTCTCTTGAGAACCGCTAATTTTTCTTTTTTTATAAGATCTCTAAACTGTCTTGTAATAAGAGAAACCAAATTTTTAAGATTTTCATATGAAATTTCATTAACAAGCTCTTTCTCAGAGATACCCACACTTTCACTGTTAGTAAGTACATCATGGTTTTTAAGTGCTTTGAACACAATAGCTTTATCAGCTTTAGTTTGTTGTTCATGGTCAAAGATCTTTAAATTTCCAACAAAAGTACTTCTGGAAAGTATAGTAAGATCGTTTCTTTCCATGATGACATGTTTCTTAGACTTGTATCGAGATGGAAAATATTTCAGAATTTTCATCACAATATCCTATTCAGGAATAGTCTTACCTAGTAAATAATAAACATTCACAATTTATGACAATTTGTGATTAAATTCCTCAAATGAATCTTCATCATACATACGAAGGCTTTCTCAGTCATAAGTTAGGTTTTCAAGCCTAACTTCCTTCTCTATGGAATTCCCTTCAAATACGGTTTCTAAGATATACCAAGCATCTTTTGATCTAGTGCACGTAGACACATGATGTTGAAGATATTGGCTTATGGAATGGATAATGGCGTTTAATCCATCAGAGTTGCATTTAGCATCTTTGATTTCTTCATCGTCATATGATTCTATGCCTTTAGGAACAGTAACAGCTTCTTCTCCAACGAGTGGAGCACCATATCCTATTAAAACAAGAACCCATGTACGAAAGTCACGAGCTTGTAAAAAGAAACGCATAGCAGTTTTCCACCATAAATAATTTATGACATCGAAAGATGGTGGTACATTGATTGAGATTGCACCCTTTTCCATAATACAGATCGCTTCAAACACAAACTTATTAGGTCAATAGTGTTTGTTTGCTCTGACACCAATTGAAAACGCAAGGGATACCAAATACACCCAACTTTTTTATTCGACAACCTGTATAGACAAAAATTAACACAATTGCAAGTAGACCAACTTAATTATCCTTGAAAATAAGCACAGAGTTAATATACCAACCTCTACTCAATCAGTATGTATATAGACACAAGGTACGTGAACCTGATTGTTAAGAAGAGTACTTAAACGATCTCAAAAATCAATATCCAAGATCAATCTAGTCGTATCCAAATAATTCAATCGTAATTCTGCCAAGTGATTAAACTTGTTATCCATCTTTTAAGATACGAATTCTACAAGAAACGTCTCGTAATCGATTACAATTAATCGGACGTATCTACTTAGATTGGATACGTAAAAACATGTGTAAATCTAATTATAAAGATAAACAATATAATGCGGAAATGAAAAAACACAAGACACCAAATTTTTTTTTACGAGGATACCGTAATCCCCGGGACTTTATCCAGATTGAACACCACACTGTATTAAGACGCTACAGACACTAGCCTACTATCAGACTTCGGACTGGAATTTAGTTGAGACCGAATCCACCCTCCAAGCGATTCAGTTACAATCATGCTCCTTATGTCTGTTGAACATCGCAAGGTTCTATCCACTTGATTTCCTTAGCTGATGTCCTTTACATCCTAAGAATTCCTACAGCTGAAGTGAAGACTTTTGATACCAATCTACCTCAAACATATAAGCTTATTTGATTCCCGTTTAGATCAAAGATCAAGGTGCAGAAATCTGTTTACCATAGACAAGCTAGCAAACCTTACAAATCCAGAACTTACAACTCCTGAAGAGCATCCTAGAATCATAATCAAGAACATTCGTCGAAAGATCAACTAAGACCAATCTTTAGATATCTATCTTGGGGAATCACAAAGTCTGAGAAGAAGAGAACTTTGTGATTATTATCTATCTTTCCTTAAGGAGATTACGAAAAACCTCGATAACAGAAAACAAGATCAGGATTTACGAACTATAAAGGTAAATATATTCGTACCTGGCTTCACAAATCCCCAAGCGAATTCTTTTTAGTCGTAGACCTAAAAGGTCAGTAGTGGCGACTATAGAATCAACTTGGACTCAAAGTATTTTGAAAAGACGAGGGTACCCAAATATACCTCAATCTAAAACTTTTCAAACTATAAGTCCTCTTACCGAAAGTGATTGTCTATGGACTGAGTTGAGACAATACAACGAATCGGTATTCACACTTTGTGTGATCGTCTATGGATACGAGATCGAGACAATACAACAATCAAAGTGTGATTACTTGATAATAGGTTCGGACTTAACCAAACTCTATAGGATCACTATCAAGTAATACCGAGTTAACGTTTGTATAATTTACTTTAGATTATAATAACAACAATTATAATTGCGTAAAACAAAAGTAAATGACACAACAAGATTTTGTTAAAAAGGAAACCGCAAATGCAGAAAAACCTCGGGACCTAGTCCAGAATTGAATACTCTTAGAATTAAGCCGCTATACAAAATCACACCAACTTCCTATAGTTGAGACAAAACAACCAAACCTATAGTTCACCTAATTTCTTAAGTATCCCTGCACTTCCGACATTCAATAAGTGCACGCACTGGAACAATTCCTTTGGTTCGTATTCTAAACAGTAAAGGAACAACAAATCTGTTCGGTAACAACTCTCTTCAATCTCAGTGATATGAGTTAGACAAAGGCTCTTCTGTTTAATCCAATAAACTCCTTTGTCGGGTTTAGATCTATCTAATAAACAACTAACAAGTAGTCGAGTATAGATTTTGCAATCAATAATAGGATCCATCAAGATGATAAATACTGATGCCGATCTACGCAACTAATCAATCAAATCTACCCAAAAGATAAACCGATTATAGTTGGATCCCAGCCGATCAAGTTTTGTGCACACCAAAGATTATGAACCAAAATCAGAAATCTTCTTCATCTTCTTAAATCTTCAATAAATACCTGCAAACAACAACTTGAATTTCTTGTGATCAATCACGCACAGAACGGAGTCTGATAACAACGGATTATCACAAGACGTCTTTAGATCTACGAACAGTTCTAAAGATCACGTCGACACTTCGATCCAGTTTGAGTGAATCTTATATCAGAAGAGAAGATTCTCAAGAATAAAAAAACAAACTAGATCCAATCAAAGTTCAACAACCGTTAGTTAATCAAATCAAACCGAAAACTAATAATACTGCAATTATCTAGTTTCCCACCAACGGTACTCGTAGAGCTTCTTGATCCCAAAGAAGTTTTTAAACGAGCGGTCGTAAGAGATTTTGCCAAATTAGGGTACTTTCCTCTCCAAATAGACAGCTCCACCAGTAACAACACAACAAGGTAGTTTTTCTTGCTCTTAGGATAGTTTACATGAAATGCAAACTTGGGTATTTATAGACCAAGGAAGTTTGGACACCAAGGAATTTCAAAAACCGAAATATTCTTAAGATATGCAATATATTCCAAATCGGTTTTAATAATTCCTAGAAATGCTATGTCAAAAAAAAACCGAAATCCTACTAGAAAATCTCCAATTAGTAAATGCACATTACCAATTTTTATTTTCCAGAGATATGCATTTTAATTGATGGTAATTAAAAGCATATAAAAATTAACAACCTTAATTAAAAGATTC